>JAVQJF010087763.1:0-49289 GCA_036023855.1 Gadopsis marmoratus
CAAACACATACAGCTCTGGAAAAAATTCAGAGACCACTCCAATTTTCCAAAGTTCATTTTACTCAAACACATACCTATAAATAGTAAAACCAGAGAACTGATAATTTTGCAGTGGTCTCTTAATTTTTTCTAGAGCTGTATGCAAAACACAAACAAAATTCCTCCAAAGAGTCCTGAGAACATAGATATTTGTTTCTGGACTCACTATTCTGCTGCGTGTTGCATTGTCAAACAAGGTTTCTGTTGACTTGATGTCATACCTGCAGGAAATGACAAGAGGCAGACCCAATGTGAGCGTTCAAAACAACGATAGACTTATGGCTAAAGTTATAGGTTAATAATAAGTGGTGGGATCACAGTTCAATCTAAGGAGGTTGCTGTTACAATATCTCGTCACCTACTGTGTCCCAATAGCACACAGATTTCACATTTCAGAAGCAGAAAAAGTAAAAATTCAATTTACATGAGAGCGCCACCCTGTTATGATGATAAGGATGATAAAAGCACACAGCCTGCAGGTGCTTTAGATATTAGGGTTTTATCTACATCACTAACCATGACTGAACTAAAAGACATGTGTGTCCCCGGCCAAGGGCGACTCCTAAAGTGGGTGACTTTTTTGACACCATTCCTCTACAAGTGCACGTGTGAGTGTGAGAGTCCAGGTACTTACAGGTGGAGCTTGTCTCTGATAAAAGGGTGTTTGAGGGTTTTGAAATGGGTGTGTGTCTGCGAGTCTCTGTGGACGTCAAAGTCAGGGACATCTGGTTGAAACGGTGTGTTGACTTTGGACGCGACAGAGTCCCATATCCCAGCAATGCCCATCCGTTTCCGCAATTCGCACTTCTGCTCAATGAAAGCATACACGGAAAACAGTTTGATCAAATCTACTCCATCACACTATGTTGTATTTACCACACTGTGCATATCTTTCCAGTCACTATTCATGTCACATTCTGCAGCTTAGTGTTGAAAATGGGATTGTGATGTGCACCCAAATTAATCTGCAAAAAAATATTTAACATACAAGTAAAGAAAGACCGTGGTGCGTTAATGATTGACCTTTTTCACAGCAACTTTGATCTTCTGAAGCTCTGCTTCTCTACTGAGTATTGGCCATGGGATGTGCAGCCGAATAAATCCTATGCCGTTTGACCTCTGCACACAAACATACATTAACACACAGAATGAAATTTGAACATAAAAACACTATATGCATAGCTTCATAACATCAACCACTGCCTACATGTCAAAGTAGATTTGGATTGCAACTTGAAAAATGTGTTTCAAAGGCATTATTGTAGGCCTCTATGGATAGATTAACTGTGCATCTGTCTTCTTCGCTCTCTCTGTCTTTGCATTTAATTGCTCCTGCTATGTGACCTGAGGAAGCCAGATGAGCCTTCTCTAAAGCTGTAAGTATGCTACTTTGTATTATAATGAGGCTGTTTTCTAGGGAATCTCATTATTTCTAGCCCAGAACCTCGCAATCCTCAAAAATATTGAAAAAGAGGGCAGGTAATGTTTAACTGTTGGGATAGGTTCCAGGAAAGCCACAGTTTCTGGACCACTGAATTACAACCTGCCCATGTAATTACTGTAATGACCTTAGTGGAGAGCAGATACAACTGCACAGCTCAAACAACACCTGCAACACCTCTAATGTTGTGTGTTACCAGCAATTTTCCAGGGTTGGCATTAAAATCTAATACAGCCTCTTCAGAGTCACCAGACTCTGCACTACTATCAAGATACTGTGCTTCTGGTCAGATGATCAAAATGTTCAAATCAAGGAACATACTGTATAAATAAAAACAAAAATCACTGCACACATTTTGATTAAAAGATGCTACATAGTTTTACCACTATGATGATGAATATTTCCACACTTTAGCTGCAAAGTAAGATTGTACAAAATTTACAAAAACAATGTTTTTGTTTTTGCCCTGCGATTGACTGGCAACCAGTCCAGGGTGTTTCCCTGCCTCTCGCCCAATGTTAGCTGTGATTGGCTCCAGCCCCCCACGCGACCCTTCGGGATAAGCAGTATGGATAATGAATTAATGGATGAATGTTCATGAGGAATCTCTGTGAATGTTATAGCCAAAAACAAACAACACAACTGAGCATACTCATTCCAAGACCCACAACTCTAAAAGTTCAAATGAATCCTTCCCTGCTCAGTTATTGAAATGTCAGCCTATAATCATATTTGGCCACAGGAAGACAGATACACATACACTCTCTGATACAGTACATAGTGACCACAGAGTGACCCCCCCCTTCTACCCATGCAATCAAAATTAAACCCACCAATCATCCCCCATCCACATTCATGTGCCAGCACGCACACTTCCAAGTAGTGGATCACTCTAATAAGGCCCTATAATCTGGCCTTTGGCCTCACACTTTCGGCAGTCTTAATCCTCAACCAAAACAGCAGCTAACACACAAGCGTCTCACATCCACATCCGCACAGACACACAGACACACACACACACGCATGCACACACATAGAATACAGAAAAAAC
The DNA here is from genome assembly GCA_036023855.1 of Gadopsis marmoratus. NCBI lineage: Eukaryota > Metazoa > Chordata > Actinopteri > Centrarchiformes > Percichthyidae > Gadopsis > Gadopsis marmoratus. The sequence continues at coordinate 2,532 of JAVQJF010087763.1, forward strand.
CCAAAACAAACACACACTTGCACATACTGCACAGTCCATGAAAACATACATAATCTACTTTTCATTGTTATAATTGTGATTTTTATCGTATAACAAACCACTGATATTAAAAAAATGTCTCTCTTTAATTAGAGTGCAGGTATGTCCTTGAGCTTCAAGGGACAGGCTGAGTCTTATCCTCAACCTGTTTGGCAGCTGTCCAATCACAGGATTTGTGGTCACATCACTTAAGGACAGCTCTGACCCATAAATGTCTATTGGAGTGTACAGCAGAAAAAATAATCATGGTGAAAGCACTGTAAAAGCAGATACGCACCTCTTTATCACGCTCAATCTGTACTCCAGCTTCCAGTAGTCCAGCTTCAAACTCCTCCCTCATTAAAGCCTTTTCCTCATCAGACAGCTTCAACTCCTCCACATCTCCCGCAGGTGCACCTGCCTCGCCAGACTCTACTGTTTCCCATCGGCCCGTTAAAGGTATAGGTATAGGTATAGGTATACTCCCATTGGATACAATGGAAAGGCGTACCCTGGATGCCCGCCTTTTTTTGTATTTGTAGCAAAGGACATAGTCCACCTTTCTCTTGCCATCAGTGAAAAAAAGCCCAGGGCCTAGATCGATGCCGGACTCCTACGCAAGCACACAAAAAGACACACAGGTAATTAATGTGGTAAGTGATGAGGGTCACAAGTAGGAAATTTAGGAGTACTGTAGCGTAAGAGCATGGCAATTAGGCAAAGCTCCATGTGTGTCAGCTCTGGGAGGGAAAACCTGAGCTGAGAGAGAGCTGACAAATTGCTGCAGGATATGAATGGGTGCATTCAGAGGAGACCATACCGAAACAGGGGTCTCGTCATTGAGAGTTGGGTTGATGGGGCCTCCATTGGCGGCATCAAGCCCAAGCCCGGACAGCGATCGGGCCAACGAAACAAGCTTCTCCGAGTGAAAGGACGACGACTCACTCATTTCTATGGTGACAGGCATATGTTCTTTTCCGTTTCATCCCTCTGTTGGTGCATGAAGAGAAAAACAGGAGTTCAGTATTCAGAAGTTGGGATGACCAGGTAGCTCTGGCTGTAATTGGAAATTAATGTTGCATTAAAGGTGGAACCATTCCTCCCCTTAGGATCATATTTTAGCACATTGGTCCCCAATCTTTTTGGATTGTGACCCCTTAAGGTGAAGCGATGTCTGTCTTGAACTGAACAGCAGATCAATGTCTGAAAAAATAAACATAATTCATGAATTTCATGTTAATATGGAAACCCATTAATTCCACTTGGAAAAAAATGGACAACCAACATTTCTTCTTACTACTGTTTTTTCTCATAATTATGACTGATTAACTCATAAGTATGTGCTCCTATCTCATAGTTATTATATATTTCTTAATGACAAGATACAACCTCATAAAATAAATTTAGCAAAATTGTTTTAGCATAATACAGTATTATGCAATAATATCAATGCATATTTTAGATCTCAGAATTATTGCATGGTATCTTATGTTTATTAAAAATTCTCTCAAAATATTCCATTCTATTATAGGCCATAATTATGAGGGGAAAACCTAATAATGAAAGAAAAACTGTTTTGTGGATTTTCTTTTCTAATGGGAGAAATGTGCTTCCATCTGTTTGACATCTGGAAACGCCTCAGAACTATCTTTCTACCCCTCCTGGGGGTCCCAACCTCCCTGCTTGGGAACCACTATTGTATCCTAGAAAATGCCATACAAATACAACTTTCTATGAATGAACGTGTTTTTTTGCATTTTGAATAGCTGATAATGCTGTGTGGCAGTTATTTATTGTTTAGATATGTCAAGCCATAGACAGACATTGTAGATGAATCATCATGGCTGATTATACCTTTCAAATATCGTGCTTGAAAAACCACACAGTAGTAGCTGCTTTAGACTGACAGTGAGTCAGAGTTAAGCTGTCTCATCTCTTTTTTGCCCAAATGAAGCTGTAGGCTCAGATTAAGCTCACACTGCAATCCAACCGGCACCATTTACAATCTGTTGGGGTAATTTGGGCACTGGGCTCATTCTTTGGAGATGAAGAATAAAGTGTTGACAGACAAGTGAGTAGTTAAGTCTCACACTTCTAGAAACACGTGTGTCTTCCCAGACTTGAATCCACAGACATAAAATGTAGAAAAGTGCAAGTGCTCAAAATGACACAGCTGGTCTTCCTAGAATTTGCAGATCAGTTGCTCAGCTGTTCCTCAAACGTAGATGTAACAAAATAGGTCCGATAGCTCTGTGCACTACTGGTGTTTTTTCAGTCCCTACAGATTACAACAAGACTTTATCAGTGCTTGAAAGACATTCATTTAATTTGGGAGAGCATTGTGATATGTTTAGATTGAGCTTCAGCCATTCAAAGGCTGTGTCAGCCCCCCAACATCAAGTCAAATCTGCTTCCTTACAAATGCTCTTAAACATAAATAGGGACACATCTATCATATTTTGTGGTCGTCTGTTTGTCACAGGTTGTCCATGGCTCTATCAGAGAGACTGACATTGTTACCATTGCTTCAGATTTCACACACAGCTGAGAGAAATAACAAAATAAAAATTGAAATTGAAGAAATAGCGCTCTCTCATCGGATTGTTAATGCTCTTAGAAATGCAATTATTTCACTTATATCAAGAAGTGAATTACAAAATGAATTCAATTTAAAACTACGTAGGGACTCATTGATCCCATGGTTGCATTTACACGTTTCAATATGTGATGCAAGTCTTTTCTAAGGCCTCTCTGTTAGGAGTTGATTAAGTGATGAAAATATTAATGTATACAGTCGGGTCAATCTGGACACTGGGGAGAGCCATGAGACATGCAGATACTAGGTTTACTAGATTCATCTAGGGTCCCAAGATGGCCGCATTACACTGCAGTGGTTGTTTTTTTTGGAGAAAAACAAGAGGTGTTTGCTTTTAGCCACATGCTCTGTGTGTGGTGCATTGGACACTTAGCTCATTAGTCATGATACCTTTTCCCCCAAAGGCTGATATTCTTGCAGCTTCCAAGAATTGCTCACGCTAATGTGCACTTTGCAGGCACGTTAATTAAGCTTCTACCAGAACATCAGTGAAAGACTGCCATACTTTGCAGATTTCTTTTCGGATTATTACCATTCACCTTCCTCATAAGAGTAAAACCTAATACAACAATGTAAAGAGAGGAAACTGAAGACATAAATCATACATTTACTAGATCAATTGCAACGGATTTGGAGAATAGCACTCTTGGTCGGGTTTCGATCTAAATGAATTGTCTGTTATTTAGACAGTTTTGGAAACGTGCATCTTAACTGGATATTGTATGGGGATAGATTTATAATTTGCTCGTGTGAATGTTTTATCGCGCGCGCGACTTTAGATATAAATCTATCCCCATAAAAGACAGCGTCAGTTTTATTATATTAGGGGCTGGAGCAATACTCAGACATGATCATTTAAATTTAATTCTACCAACATTGCAACATTGCATTGGAACACAGAAGTCCAATATTAGTCTATAGACCATAGACCATATTGTGTTTTACTTGTTATATTTGATTCTATTTTTTACTTTGTTTTCTTAGGCATTACTACTTTTTTGTATTTATTTGGAGGCCTAAATACTTTCATTGGTGTATCTGTATATCCTTCCTGACGCGCAACTGCATCCAAGTGTGCAGCTTAAAGGCCTGTAAGCTTGCTGACAGCTCAACAGCAGAGGCAGGAGGGTCAGCTGCCCCCTCACACTAACATTACCGGGGCAGAGGTCAACTGGGGGGCGATCTAATACTGTCTCTCCTGGAATACAACAGATTACACATCACATTTTAACAGTTGCTTGCTCCTTTCTAATGGCCATAACAGGAAATATACAAGTCAAACAAACCGTGACTTTGGTTTGACATTCTGTGATGAATCAAATGGACAACAAACTTTCACTTTACCCAATCACACCTGTCTGCAAGCTTTCATTTATATAAAGCTAATTCAAGACAAAAACACCAACTGCACAGGCTGCATCAAACGAATTAATTCCCATTTTGACTAATTAATCCCCGGGCAGTTGTCTGGAGCAGCTTATATTCGACGAATATGTGTTTAATTAAACGCTCATGGGAGCAACAGTTGTCTGCAGCTGGTCGGATGGAACAAAAAAAAAAAACAGCCACGGCACTACGACACTCACCACTGCAGCCACCGGGGGATTTAAATGACAGAAGCACACAAGCAGCTACAGTTCAAACAAACGAGTGCAAAAGTGCAACAAGACGCAGCAAGGCAGACACATGTGACAGTAAAAGCGATAAAGGTCAAGTGCGCACATTTTATGACACTTCACATGGGAGCAAAGTGAGGAAGGTGGACTCACCGGTGCTCGCGGAGGATCACTTCTTCGCTATGGAGATGGACGACAAGACGCGCGAGGTGCACAGCCTGGCTGAGATGGTGGACAATCCGCGCGCGCTCCCGAATTCCCTGGCTTAACACGCGCGCCCAGGGCGGCTAATTCCCTGACCGTTTCATACGGGAGGGAGAGAAGGTGTGATGCATGTTACCGATGCAAGAGCTTTGTGTGTGTGTGAGCCAGAGGGGGACAAGAGCTTACAGGTGACAAGACTACCCTCTGCAGACACGCATCTCAGTTGACGAAACAAAACAAAAAAGGAAGAATAAGGTTATTGTCTCACAGGAATTATTTTCTTTATTGATTGATATATATATACATTCTTTCTTCCTATGTCAGTGTTAATTAGCAGTCAAACATAAGTGTTGTGGGTGCAAGGTGGGGGTTATTTAAACTATTTTAAACACTGTTGGGTAGTTTGATGTAGAGTGCATTATATTTGAAAAGCCTATACTTTGTTTTGTAAGTGAAATCTTCATATACAGTAACTAAAGCAGTCAAAGTGGATTGGAAGTATAATGTCGCATGAAATGAAAATACTCAAGTAAAGTAACTCAAAGTTGAACTAACCTTTGAGTAAATGAACTTCATTACATTCCAACATTTGTTTAGTTGATTAAAATGTGAGGAATTGATACATTTTGTTTTAAATTCATAGGTAATCTCAGAAACCTCATCAGAAAATCAGGAAATCTTTAATCACTTTTAAACAATTCAAAAAGCAAAACGCGCATCAGTCTCTACAAACGTGTACATTTCAGTACGAATATTCAGATTACAACAAAACACAGACAAAAAAGCAGTGCTTACAGAAACTGGCAGGTTTGTTTTTATTGTTACTTGTGTTGTTACCTTTTATATGGGTACATTTCACGTGAATACACACATACCATCTGCATTTATAAACTCTCTCTCTAGGTGCACTGTTTGGACAGACAGTCACATGCAGTGACAGACAGCACAGTGTGGTGGCTACGAGTGCCGTTGGCACATAGGACGGGAACACTGAGAGGCTCCGTCTCCACAGCAGCACAGCACACACACTCCTGCTCCACAGCGGCCCTCTCCAGGGAGTACATGGACTTACTGCGACATTTGCCCTGGCAGACAGACGGACAGATGGACAAACGGACAGATGGACCGCACCACAGGGAAAGACAGACAGGGTGAGATGGTGAGGGACAGTGTTATGATTCATTGAACTTTGTAGGCTAATCCCATGGGGGGAAAGTATTAATCGTCCTTAACTCTTACCTCACAGTAGTGCAATTCTATCTGGTGCTCTGATTGGCAGTCATTCACTTTGATGTAGTTAAGCATTCCCACCGTCCTCCGACACTCTGGCTCCGTACCTTCACACATGCACACACGCGTTACTAATCAAAGCATCCAGATTTTTCAAAATAGTGCACCAATGTTGCAGAGGGCACAGCTCCACTTACACAGCTCACAGCAGGTTGTTCCAATCTGGCTGACCTTCCCCTACAAAAAGGAGAGAACATTTTAATAAAACATGTGTGGCAGACACAGAGGTGTAGGTGTGGGAATGCTGTGAGATGGAGGGCAGGTTGTGTAGCGGTCGTACCCCCTGGTCCAGGCAAGCTCGGCGGTTGAAGGGAGGGCAGGTGGTCACTCTGGTCTGCAGGACAAGATCTCCTTTACTGTTTACACCACAGGTATACAGGTTGCAACCATCCTCACTAGTGGTGTTCACCTGGAGTGAGTGAGGCACACATGTACATACAGATACAGTATTTATTGTTCACCCCAGCTGCTGAAAAACTGTTCACTCCATTTTAAAATATTCTAACGTAAACAAATGAAGACACAATATTATTATATACAGCTCTGGAAAAAATTAAGAGACCACTGCAAAATGATCAGTTGTTTGGTTTTACTATTTATAGGTATGTGTTTGAGTAAAATGGTAGAGCTCTGCTGCCTGAGTGGTCTCTTAGTTTTTTCCAGAGCTGTATATGAATATCACCTTCATTATGAAGTCACAGTATGTCTGCATTGTGTGTGTGTGTGCGACAGGGTTCATGAGCAAGGCGTCATCTTTTCTGCAAAGCACCCACCTGCACACTGATCAGTTTTCCATCCTGCCTTTGTATGAAACAGGCAGTGGGAACACACTGACCACAGCAAGCATCTTCCTCCTTCTGCAGAGTGTATCCCTGAAAACATTGTGGTTAGTTCATATAGGAGGAGGAAATTGCTGTGAACACAATGATATACATTTGCATGGACCCTTTTGTGCAAATAAAAATTCACTGCTTACCTCTGTGAATGGAGTGAATCACAGAAAACGATGTGGCCACGATTTAATGATGAGCAGGGAGGGAATGTGGTCAGTGGATTAGAGAATCTTTGATGAAAATGATGGACGTTTGGATTTATTGGTTAGTCGTGATGATGATGATGATAATAAAAAATAATGACAGGATGATGGTTACCATGGGGCAAGTGGAACAGCTGATTCTCCTGCAGGACAGCTTGTATTTCTTCACGGCACCGTCTTCCACCATACACTCACAGTGTGTACACACATCCACCATCAGCCTCTCCCCTGCCTGTACAAACACACACGAGATGGAGCACTGAACGCACTAACCAAAATGTTCTAATATGAAAGAAGAGTTCTGCTTTTCTGCATTACTTACTCCTATCACAGTGTGGTTGAGGACACAGGCATCCATAGGAGCTGTAGAGAGAAAAGCACAAATATTTTATTTTCATTAAACAGTATATTAAACCCCAGGCTGGCTCTGGGATGACACCAATATGAGAGCGTCATCTGCTGGACAGACACTGCGTCTACAACTTAACATGTAAACTATATGACTAAAGGGAAAGTTACTGGAGCTTGAAGTGGAAAGCTTGATGATTCAGGCATTTGAAATCACGCCTGCTAGTTGAAGAGCTGTCTCCTAACTCATTTTTCTAGATGTTTTCCTATGTGAGCACATGCATATGTGTTTACCACAGTGGCAGCGGGGGCAGCAATCCTGGGTGTCGCAGCGTAACTCAGATCCCAGCGGGCAGGATGGAGTGTCCATAGCAGAACAGCTGATGTTTGTCGCAGAGATGAACATCTCGTCTTTCACTTTCACACACTGATGTAACACACACTTCTCGTGTGGAGACTGCCATACCTCTCCCACCTCGAAACAGACACAGAGATGAGATTAAAATCATTTGTCGTGGGATTTTCCATGCAAGTGCTATTGACAATTTCAGGAAAAGAATATTTACTAAGAATTGTTTAAGCATGTATGATTTCTCTTCACACATACATGTCTGAGGTTTCCCCCAATCAGTGTGTCCCCTCGCATATCTCCCCCCGACTCCACACAGCTGGTTGGTGTGCACTTCCCACAGCACGTTCCCGTTGATGGAGTGTATGTGGAGCCCTGAAATATATAATAAATATATAAAATTAATGGTTATAGACGCATAATGCCAATGTGTATGTTTGATGTGTGTGTGTGTGTGTGTGTCCCACCTGAGGGCAGGTTCGATCACACACAGGCGGGGTACACTGAGCAATGTGCAGCAATGTGTCTTTGTCCTGTAGCTGGGTGCATCTGCATTTCTCACACCCTTCCTCCCATTCACTCCCTACTGGATAAACCACGCCACCAACCACACACACCTGGAGAGACACACAATAATAATAATAATAAAACAAAACAGTTCAAACAGTAACAGCACAAAAATGGAAACTGATGCATCCAAAGACACGCTCACCTCGTCTGGCAGGCAGCTGGTTTCTGTGCAGTCACAGTCGTTGGTAGAGGAGGACGTGATGAACCCAGCAGGACAGGTGTGGGTTGAGTTCTGGCAGTTGCACCCACATTCAAACACGTCACAGCACTTTGTCTTTGTCACTGACAGTTGGCGATGTGCGGGACAAGCAGGGGGAGCTCGAAGAGGGCACTCTGCCTTTTTGCAGACTGAGAGAGAAAAGAGATGAAGAGAAACAGGTAAAAATAGATCACGTCTGTGTCTGTGTGTGTGTGTGTGTGTCACAGTGTGTGTCACAGAGTCTGTGTAAATGGCCTACCGCACTCATGTATGGGCTGACATTCCCCAGGGTTTTTTAGAACCACAGCCTGACCATCTTCACAGCGGGGCACTTGAGGCAGGTCACAACTCACCAGATCACACACTGAAAAGTCAACAAATGAGACAGTCTGTCACAGTTGGACGAGACATACACTCTGTGATGTAAGTGCCTGATAAACACAGAGCACTGAAAAATGTTTACCCACAACTGTTTTCATCTCCTTATATTTTTTGTCAATACAAAGGTGGTAGAGGTTTACTCATTTGTCGATGGCAATAAATTAACACTGAGTTTAATTTTGATGCATTAGGGCTCTGCTGTTTGAGTAATATATTATATTGAACAGCACCAAGCTTCCAATATCTATATACAGTATATCTAATATATTAGATTTATATTTCACACACACTATGCTTATATTGAACACTGACAGGTCTGTCCTTCCAACTCTTATTTCATGAGGCTACTGTAATATTGGATCTAGAAACAGAAACATTGCAATAATGCTACATACTGTAGTTTTACATACCACACTCATACTCTGGGCAGCACTTAGACTCTCTCTTCTCCCTCAAGATCTCACAGGGTCCACACACTGGAGCTACACATACATAGGGATGATGCATTGTTAAAGTGTTGCATCTAAACCCACAATGCAACACTGGTAAAGTTACTACTGTAAAACGATTCTACTGCGTGAGCATAAGCAGCAGTAACCGACTGGGTGCTTGCCTTTGATGTCATTGCATGGCCGGGCAGTGCAGTTGATGTGTTGTTGGTCCAAACACATGCAAATCAAACATGGGTTCTCATCTGGTACCCAACTCTGCATATACTGTGCAAACAAATCAAACCGTGCTCATTTTTAGTGCAGTATTAGGTTATATTAGAAATAAACACTAGAGGGTGCTCTCAGCACAGTTTAATGGTGAATACTTTATTGGTTGGTCCATCTAATTCTATTATCATGTGTTTCTGTAATTAAGAAGTTGATTTCAATTTTGCATCATTCCCTCACACATAGTCATGTTTATCTTGTCTTCTAATGTGTCTCACCGTGTATTTGTGTCCATGATGGTCAACACACTGCCTGCATGCTTCTGGTAATACACACTGTCCATGATGCAAAACCGTTCCTCCGGTACAGAAACAGCCCTCAGTGGGTGTGTCCATACAGGATGACTCGTTACCCCTGGCAACCGACCAGTCCCCTGGCAACGTCTGCACGCTATCGCAGTTCTCTACACACCCTGTCCGACATGCATCGTACTCCATGGAGCTAGGGCACCGTAATGCTGTAACACACAAAGCAGGCTAAAGTTTGGGTTTAGGCTCAGACTGGGTGTTAACACGTACCCACTGAAGCAAGGCAACTGAAACATATACACATCCACACATCAAAAACTGACTTACGGCAGAGGTGGGGGCTCCTCCAGTCCACGCACACACCTCTCTGTCTACAGAGGCGTGCGTAGGCAGAAATGAGCTCGCACACATCTGACTCCTCACAGGCCTGCTCCTCGCACTTGGCAAGGAAGACCTGCACAGGAATGTGTGCGTGGCATGGTTCAAACACCTCAGATCGTAGGGCCTGACATCCCATCGCTGCTCCAGACACACACACTGCCCTCCGCTTTGGCAGACACACACCGTCATCTACAGCCACTGTCCAGTCTGAGATGAAGGCTGGCTGGTCAATAGTCGAGCTGCCATTACGGAGAGAAAGGACGTTAAACTTCTCCTCCCCACAGGCACCTGGAAGAAACATGCAGAGAGAGGACAGTAGCCAGAAGAGGTGTTACAGAAGCAAAAAAGAGATACAAACAAGGAGGACTCATTTCCAGATTTGAATAACTGGGTCTGTATTTATGTTACCGCAGAGTCCAGCAGTGTGGCCAGTGGAGGTGGATCTGAGCAGTGTGATGGTAAACTCATTGCTCTTAGGAGTGAAAGTCAGGACGTAGCCGTGGTCTGACTTAAGCTGCAGCATCACTCCTCCATAACGCACCAGCTCTAGGCCAGTGTACCGCCACGGCAGAGCAAGTTCTTCCTGTTCAATCATTGCCTGCTCAAAAACACAGGGTTAGTAAATAACCCTTTATAGACTATAATGATCAATTTCAGTGTCAGTGCAGGTATCCTGACCAGCAACACACACAACTTACCGTCATATCATCCTTCAGTAGCAGTCTATGCGTTCCATGGATCACCTCCATGGCTTTCATGCAGACCTGGTTGTAATTCACTGAGTCCTGACAAGGTCCACTGTGGAGTTTGACCTCTGACCCTTCACTGATGCCTCTTCTGACAGTGAGAAGTGTGTAGGAGCACAAACCCTCCCCATCCAGCCTGAGCGCCAAGCCATCAAACCTCACCACATGATTGGTGGAGCTGCCCATACACATGCCTGTCAACACAAACCAGGCAGGGGGAAGAGAGTGTTTGTACAGGTGCCAGAAACTTGTGATCCATTAATAGTCAGTATAAATAGACTGGAATGCAAGCCTCCAGCATTCAACATTAACAGACCAAGTGGGAAATAATGTGCACTTAATATAGACGGGTTAAATGTGATGCTAGAAACTTCAGAAGCTATTTCATCCTTTTGATATACATACAAGGGCATTCCCAGTGGCAGCCACAGGTCTCCTGGACTCTGACGGGAGGCATGTTGTTTCTGCAAGCTGGCGGCTCCAGTTTGTCACAGCTGACTTTGTGGTTCTGTACCGTCACAACCCCACTGGGGTGGCACAGGACAGAGTGGCAGCCGTCCTCCAGCAGCCATGACTCACCAGGCTGAAACGCATTAACAGAGAGACACACAATTCATTACAAGTAATGCTGTAATGGCTGTAAAAAGGTTATTTTACTGCTGTGACTTGTATTCACCCTCAGTAGGTAGTACTCACCTGTCTCTCGGTTCCATTATCATCAACACATAATCCCGGTGGACCAGCTGCAAAGCAAATAATCAGTATCATCATTGTGATTATCTCCATCATTATAAAGTATTATTATGTATTATGTATTATTAATGTATTATTATTATTTAATTAATCATTTCTACTGTATGTGTGTGTGTATGTGTGTAAGCACCTCTGCAGATTCTCTCTGTGTAACCATGGTCCAGAGTCAGCAACATCAGTAATTGATCCATGCTGTTCAAGTGTAGAGTGTTGTCTTGGTTGCCATGGTGACCAAGTACACTGAGCTCACTCCTGTCATAGCCGGGTCCCACCCCGATGGGGAACACTGACACACCTGAGGGAGAAGACGCTTGTCAGTGAAACTACAGCAGGTCTGTGACAGAGGAAAATGGAGGACAGAGACATGCCAAAGGAATGATGAACTGAGGTATCCTATGCTATTCATGTCAGTGGTGACTGAATTACCTGCTGCCAATGCCTCCTTAGCTGCTTTTTTGACATCATCAGTTGATTTGTCAGTGACCAACATCACCACAGCTTTGGCTACACCGACTCTTCCACCACTGACTGGCGAGACAGCCATCTGCACAGCAAATTGCAGTGCAGACCCTGCAGACAGACAGATAAGCGAGCGTGTGCATCAATGTGTCTTTGCTTTAATGTGTTTGCACACAGAAGTATCCACTACCTAGTGCGGGGGCAGCGGTGGTCCTGCTCGGCATGTTCTCCACCCGGTTCAGGAGGTGGAATTTGCTCTGTTCATCCTTCCAGGTGAGCTCTGCCGTGTTGGCATCTCCATACTGAACCACGCTCACCTGAGTTTCATTCAGCCCTGCACACATAAACAAGGAGATAAATCACTGAAGAAATGCAGGGGAGGGAGATCTGCTTACTTGAATAAGCATTAGTAGTATAAATGTACCTTAATGTCATGGTATAGTTTTGTAAAACTCCTACAAATGTTCAATTTCTACAATATTACGTTTGAAACGACATATTAACCCCAACGGAAATATGTCCCCTACTGTGTGTCCCTTACTGGTTTCCCTCTTTCTAAATAAATGACTAGAAAACAGTGGGAGACCCCACAACACTAAATAATTATCCAAATTGCTGTTCAACCCAAAGACATTGTTCTTACAACTTAAATATGCTAAATACATTTTTGACCCTTAAGGCATACACTTATGATTTGGAAACAGAGGTAGAACTAATAAGAATACTACATATCAGTGATATGCAGTGCACCTTACATTAAAAATATAGTAGGGCGTTTGGGGGCTTGGTCACACCTACCTATGTCAGCATTACTGATGAAAGCTTTGACAAATGTCTTCATGTCGTCAATTTGCTCTCCTGCCTTCAACAGGAACAACACGTCCACAGGCTTCTTACACGGCACTGTGCAAAGATATGCTCAGAAATTAATACAGGCTAAGGACTCCTTGTGGACTAAAATATTGAAATGAGTCTGTCTTCTGTACCTGAGGGTGGCAAGCTGGAGAGTGTTGGGAGGACCAGGGGTGGCAGTGTAGGAGAGCGGGGCCTAACTGTGGTGCGAGTGATACTGACTACCCTGTGGACCAGGGTGGTCAGACGGTTGTAGTCATCAACCATCAGTGGGCGTTGAGGGGAGCTGAATGGTATCAAGTCCATTTCACGTACTTTTGGTCCAACACCAATGGGATACACGTGCGTGTGGGTGCTCATAGATGGCGGGCGTGTCACTGTGTCAGTAGGAGGGTTTTCTGTCACGAGGAAGACCAGATGAGGAGGGGTGGGGCCATGTGAAGACTGGGCCGTAGCGATTTCCTGGAAAGTCGTACTAACAGCTGCGCCTGTGTTCGTCTTACTTCCACCCCTCCAATGAATCTCCCTCAGTCTTTGCAGCAGCAGGGTCCTCTGCCGCCTCAGCTCCCACCGACTGATCTCCACAGTGACCGTTACTGAGTACTGGATCACAGTGATACGAATTAACTCCTCCTCTTCTACCAGCTGCGAGATAACTTCCTCCAGGAAGAGGAGCGATTTGTTAAAGTTGACCTCGCCAACCGAATCAGAGCCTTCCAGGATGAATGTCACATCTTTGGCTGGAAGGATGGAAGATAACGATGTGGTGATGGGAGACAGGCCAGGTGGTGAGGTGGACGTAGGGGTGCTGGGGAGGTGTTGTGTGGGGTTGGGCTCCAGACGAGGAGCCAAGGTTGTGGTGGTTGTGCCCTGGCGAGCTTTACCCGGAGTGGACTTTGGAGCTGGAGGTTTCGCCACCTCAGGCTCCATCCCCAAAGTACAGAGGTAATCTGTCAGCCCTAACAGACGATCAGGCAGCTCACCTGTGCTGCTAAGAACATAGGCCCGGTTGTCTGGGTTGGCCTTGGTGATGTCATTAATCTGCGCCATATTTACCCCAGGACCCAGTGCCACAGTCAGGGTGGTGATGGCTTTCTTGCGGAGCATCTTAGTGATGGCACGGACGGGGCGAGGGTTGGCACTAGCAGTCAAGATGATGGCAACTCGGCCAGCATGCTCACGCTTGTTCTTGTCATAGATGTTGATAACCAGATACTTGACAGCCTCATCCAAGAAGGCTGCATCTCCCCCTGTGTAATGCAGCTCATGTACAGTCTTCTTAAACAGCCACTTCTGAACCTACAGGCATGCATGAGGGAGGAAAAACAACAGGAAGATCAATCAACCAGGTGTAGACATTTGCTATGACATTCAGTTTTCGAGAGTCAGCAAAGCAGCTTATTTCTGAGCTAAATTCAATCAATGACGTATTATTCCACAGAATGCTTAATTCTGCGCTGCATATTTGTGCAAGAACACACACTTTGCTGTGTCACACATGTACAACATAATGTTTATCTACCTGCAGATCATATGTTTTGACTCCAGAGTGGTAAAGCAGCACTGTGGCTCGAGTGTGAGCTGAGCCCATGCGGAATCGTTCAACCACTCCCAGTATAAACTCTTTGGTTGCTTGAAATTCTTGTTCGCTAAGGGCTTCTGAACCATCCAATAGGAATGCCAGATCCATGGCGCGGTCACACGTGCCATCAGGCATCAAGGTGGTGAATGGCAGGGTCGTGAAGGTGGCATAGGCAGGTGTTGGTGTGGGAGTGGTGAACATGGCGAAGGAGGCACAAACTTCACAGCTCAGTGTGTTGTTGTCACAGTGACTTCAAAAAAGAAAAACAAAGCATTTTTAAAATGTGCAAAGAATCTTAACAAAGCATTAATTCCAAATCCAAAATATCCAGACTTGTTGCTGAGTGTTCGGATGCAGCATTACCATATCTTGCAGTGGTCAGGGTCATTGTGGTTCAGTATGACCTTGCTGCCATGGGAGATTCTCTGACCCTCATGGATACACACTTTACACTGAGCGGGATCTACACAACGCATGGCCACCTCATCCAGTAGTTGGCCTAAGTGAAACAAGGCTAAAGATAAACTCACCCACACTACATACTGTGTATGTTTGTACAACAATGTATGATATCTGTACTGTGTTTAGTAATTGAATGCAAATATTTAGCACTTGAGAGTGTCATTGTCCAGCGAGCATTTTTGGCACCTGGAGGGCAGTAGGCATGGCAACCTTCCACACATGTGAGCGAACAGTGGAGGGGTTCTGGGTGCTGGCAGGTGATCGGACAGGCAGGGCCACAAGTATTATACCTCCACTGGCATAACTCCTCCCCTACACCTGGGCTCTTGGGGTTCAGCTCCTCACAGCTCATGGCTAAGGAAACAAGAGACAAAATTAAGCCTCTGCATTTGACCAATACAAACTACAAGTTCATTCATTCATTCATTATCTAGTGCCAATCCCAGCTGACATTGGGCGAGAGGCGGGGGACACCCTGGACACAGGGCTGACAAAACACACACATTCACACACCGATGGGGACACAGTCCACCAGGGGCAACTTGGGGTTCCGTTCCTTGCCCAGGGGTTAAAGTCTGGGGTTAAAGGACAGCTGATTTTAAGAACATCACATCTGATATCAGAGCATTGATAACAAAGTCCTTATTGTAGTGGAAAACAAGAACCTAATGCTAGAACTAAAACCACAAATGAAAAAAATGGAAATTCAGAATACTTTTACATTCAGAAAAGAGAACTACAACAGTGTTAACTCTGGTTATGACACAAAAGCTATCAGACCGGAGAACAAAAGCAGAAGTGAAAAATGGTAGGGCTGTAAGTCGTGAACAAGTACTCTAAAAAAGGAGTAGAGCTACATGGGATGTTACTTTGTTCAGACAGAATTCATTTGAAAAATTATCATTATTATTATATATTAGTGTTTGTATTTTAGCCAGAAAATAACATGATTAAAATGATAAATGTCTGAGTGGGTCATGCAGAAATTCTTAACACTCACGGCAAAGATCATTGGATCTCCAGCTGATGGATACACCGCTCTCTAAACAGGCCTGAGCATAGGCTGCAACAACGTCACAGAAACACGCGCAGTCGCCCACTGATGGACAAGAGCATGCTGCCTCCACACACATCTCTACATATGGCTCTGCATCCACCTAGAGACAGGAGCAGGTTAAGAGAGGATTATGTGCGTGAACCTAACAATGCATGTAGCGTTATGGGATATCTAGCGTGCCTGTAATTACACTCACCTGGCTGTTGCATTCTTTAAAGAGAGGACCTGTGATCACGCGACACGACTGTTCCACTGTTACCAACTTGACAATGTTATCGTTGCAAGGAGTGGGTATCTATACACACAGGAACACACACATTTACAACACAAACTTTAACAGTGTTTATCTCGTTGTAGATCTCATGTAGAATATCTTGTTTTTGCATTTTGCAGAACATTAATTACAATCATGCATACTTAACATGATAGCAAAGCATTCTCCAAAGCATAATTTACATTCTGAGATTTCAAATCTTCCAGGCAGCCATTGGTTTTTAGCCATGTGAGTTTGGTACAAAACTCAGAACAGGAGCATGTATGGAACCTTACTGTACAGTATATAGCCACATCTAAGCCAGTCATATTAACAAAGCTGGCTCTAATTTCTCTTTCAGAGGCCAGACACAGTATAGCTCTGGCAGTTATCAACTACATTTTCCATACTAGGCCCTATCTTGACCACTGCCTCAATTTTAATGATATCTGTTTCAGTTCTTACCATTGTCTGTTTTTCAGGCTGTACTGAATTTCACAACACATCCTTAACTCTACTAACAAGACAGGTCTCAAGACATTTCGAATGTGTGTCTATGGGATACAATACAATTTGAAGTTAATAGTCTAAAACATGTAAAACATCTAGGGACAATTTATTTGGTAGGAATCAGTTCCATTGAAAATGGTTCACAGTGAGGATTGTGGATTATCCAGAGTAACACTGTGTCTGGAAAGACACGTTGCAGTTCAATCTCTATTAAAAATAAATTAATTAACTAATTCATTTTAAAATGCTGTGAGCATCACAAACACATTCCATTGTATCGTGATGGGAAATATATGTCAGGGATGGATTTAAATAATAAAAAAACAAAGCTAGAGAGAAAATATGTTAGTTTGCAATTTGAGTGAGCTGACCCTTTAATCTAAGACCATACTTTACCTGTGTTACATCGGCACAGCTGGGAATAACCTTCCAGGAGTTCCCAAAGTGTGAGGAGTCCACCTCCATCTGATTGTTACTGCTCATCAAGTCGTTGTTAACATTCCCATCAAAGTTACCACACAGGCCGCACACTCGACCCTACACACAATAAAATGCATGCAACAACAAGGACATGTTTCAAATAAAACAATATAAATAAAGCAAACAAGGTCAGTCTAAAGTAGTGTTATAATATATAAGTACCCTGTATGTGGCTGAGATGTGAACCAGGAGGCGAGTTCCCTTGTCCCAGCTGAGGGAAATGTGTTTCCCCAGCAGCAGGGTGTAAAACTGACCAGAATGCACAATCTCCACCTGTGAACCCTGTAGCACCGGCCTCTTCATCTTCACCTGTGAGAGAGAAAAATGGCAACCATGGATGCATATGGGATACTCACAGGTCAAGTCTGAAAAGTTTGGTTACACGACTGAGTCAATTTTCAGAAGTTATGAATGTGTCAGACATGTGACAGAGAGATGGACCTTTGGTTGTGATTAAGTTTGTTGCTTTACAAACTGCGATTATTTTATGGTTTATATCCAAATTATATGCAAAAAGCATCACTTGCTCACAAGTGAATAATCAGATAGTTCAAGTGATTTAAGGGCTACATATATACATATCTTAGTAAAATATTCTTCATTACTGATGATTATTCAACAATGGAGTTGCGTTTTAGAAAAGAAACCTTTATTGAAGTTTAGAAGTTAAGTTCATATCTTCAACAGCATTTTTGTTGTCTTGTGGACTGGGCACGTTTTGTGCATGACACACTCATATACATAACTAACCACATTTGTGTATGTGAGTTGGCACAGAATGTGTATGTGTGTGTATGTGACTGTGTTACCTCTCTATGTTGCATTACAATCAACCCTCCCTGGTAGAAGATTGTGATAGTTTTTGCACAGCGATGTCCCACAATTCCACAGGCCTCGTTCTCCACCAGCACTCTGAATGAACCCTCCTCTCCGTTACACATATCCTATTGATAGTAGAAAACCACAACAGGAGGAAAAATATAGAGAGATAAAAATGAAATGAATGCATATTGTATTTTTCTGTTTCCACACCAGTTTACGGTGCTGGATCTCTCTGTCTCTCACCTGAACCAGGACATATTGGCAGAGGCCAGGGAAGGAATATATGAGGCCATCAAAACTGATGTAATGCCCCTCCCCCACAGTGCGGCACACACCATCACACACCTTCTCTGTGCAGCGCCACTTCCTGCTCTCACACACACTGAGAAACACAGTGAGAAAGCCTGTTAAGCAAACATACTGCAAGATCTTTATAACCATGTATGCAAGCAATCCTTTTACCAGGTATTGCAGTCCACAGAGATGGTCTGTCCTGATGCATATGGCCTGTTGTTATGGTAACAGGGACACTGTTCCGGTGCAATGCAGTCTCTGCGGTGACGTACCTGCAATCAATCCGCTAATCAATCAGCATGATCAATTTTAGACACCTGGTGCTATATCTACATCACACAAAGTTAACACACCACCTACTGTGCCGGGTGGACAGAGGCAGCCAGGGATGCAGGCGAGGCTGACACAGGGCAGATCCAGATTCTGGCAGGTTCTGGCACACTCCAGGCCTTTTTCTCCTGCATCACATTCTGCATGGACCAGTGGAGGAGGGCACTGGGCTGACCGGCGCTCTGCATAAACAAAAACAAACATCAATATGTAGTTGGGTCACATGAGGTTAGTGATAAGTTCCTAAACTGCAAAGCTAACAACACTAAAAGATAAAGCATTTTATCTTGAATTGCCAAGTAAAGTTAACAGGACTTTTTAGGGTGACAAGACCACAGACATACTGTACTGACTGTTGTTCACTGCATATAAGGATGGGAAAGTCTCATGTTAAATACAAATGGTCAAATGAAAAATACTATATGGATAGTGGACTATACAAGACAAGAAACACATGGACATTCAATAGAGCTCCTGTAAAATATTGAAATTGTACCTCTGGATGGTGCCAGGTCATCATCATAGAAGAGGTCAGACAGTAAAGTGCTCATCTCAGGGGAGCTGCAGTGCATGGAGCCATTCTCACAGTAGCTACACACACAAGCAAAGAAAAAACACACAAAACGTGAAAGTGTATCTATGAAACGCAATGTCTATTAGTGTATTTTCTGAATGTCCACATGCACGGTCACTGACCAGATGCTGTTATGATCAGCGTAGACATCATTAGGCTGATAGAGCTGTCCATCATGCAGGCAGGTGCACAGGTCAGCTGTCACACATTCTCCGGAGTCACTCAGGTACTTGCCCACAGAACAAAAACAGCCCTCCTCGCACACCCTCTCTGCCCCGCAGCCTGCCTCAGCCCCAGACAGAGCGCGGCACGTCCGGTCGCACACACTCCCACAGGCCTCATACACCTGGCCTACGGTGCACTCAAGTGCTGTCCAAACGAGATCATGGGAAGGTTAGGAATCTATTCTCAGTTTAGCTGTATTTTTATTTTATCTGTAAAAAGTAGCATACCCACATTTTTGAGTACAAAAAGTTTTAAACCGTCATTGGAATTATGATAGATTTTTGTTGTTTATAATAACTTATTGTTCTCTTAATGATACAAATATTCAGACAAATTTTGTTGATGTCCTGATCGTCACCTACTTATATTTCTGGTTTACCCAGATCAAAAATTGACTTTTGCATTTGCTCTACATTGCTGTTGTCTGTCTGAAAATGTAATTAAATGTTTGGATGTTTACTAGTGTGTGCGCATTATGAACATTCAGCTGTAAATTAGATCAGTGTGGGAGTTACCGCAGAGTGAGGGAGACCTCCAGTTGAGCAGCACTCCTCTGGCAGCGCAGGCAGCTGCGTAGGCAGACAGAGCAGAGCAGAGGCACTCCTCGCTGTCCACACATGCACACACATCATATCGACAGAACCGCTGGAATGGACCCGGATTCACCAGAAAATGGCACGGACTGAACACATCTGCCATTATCACTGAGCATGCCTCTTCTGCAAAATGCACTGAAAGGCGTAGGAGGAAACGGTTATTTCTGTGTTGGTTTTGTGGTGACATGTGTATGTGTGCATCTGTATGGCTGTGTATACCTCTTTTGGGGTTGGCAGAACATGGATCGGTCTTGTGTTTGTAGGTGGATTCACAGTCTCCGTTGATCCTCCATGATTGGCCAAATGCCTGAGGACCCGCTTCAACCAGACCAGATCCAGACAAGAAGTCATCACCTTGGTTACCATTGTAGTTACCACAGAGACCACAAGTCTGCCCCGCCCATCGTGGTCCCAGCTGGGGAGGTGGACAGGATTCAGCACAGCTGTTTGCTGGCGCTTTTGTTTTTCTCACATATGCACCATTACCAAAAAATACCTTTATCCATAAAAATGGTTCTACCTTTAAAAGCACACGGCCCCGCCCATCCCAGTCCAGATGAAGGTCATCTCCAAACTTCACACGCACAGAAGACTGAACAGATCTCTGGATATGCAAACGGCCTATAAGATTGCACACATAGGGAACTGATCAGCTTAATTCAATGTAACGTTGATGTAAGAAACAATAAAAAACAGTCCTTCCACTAATTAGCATTACTGTGTTGATAATAATGACCAGAAAATAAACCAATCTCAGGTCAACAAAGATTCATATGGATTAATTTTTAGTTGATGTTTATGTTGACTGGATGTCTTCTATGTCTTCAGGATGGAAACAGCTTTTTTTGTTGTACTATAGCTTTGATCCAATGTGTTGTCCTCTTCCGAATATAATAGGTTGAAATATGATATTTCCAGTACTTTTTCTGATGTACTTCAGGCCTTATTGTCAGATTAATACCATATAATATGTTAAAATGTAGAAGTTATAAAGTGTTCCGTCAAAGTGGCATACCATGATGCATTGGCGTCTGGATGTCCATGCTGTTGACAGAGACAACGCCTCCATGCTTCAGCTTCACTGTCATGTCCTCCAGAGATGGCAGACTGAGCGTCACTGAGCGTGTGCACACAGCCTCCTGATCATCTGCACACTGAAACACACAACACCAACAGCCAATATACTGTAGATGACAAGCAGCTAGAGGCAGGACGGAAAATACATTTGAGTTATCTCTCATGCAGTGTGTGTAAGAGTTTGGCAGTTAAAAAACAAACACCAGTTACCTGTACATTCTCAATAATGACAGAAAACCCGCTATCTCTGCAGTCTCTTGCCAGCAGATACTGACAGTGGCCAGTGAAGGTGAAGAACTTGTTGTCAAAGGTCTTGAAGTGAGACTGGCCCACCACCAAGCACTCACCTAGACACAGAGCGCAGACACATAACGCCAGAAATTAGCAACCCAGCAGAATGTGTATGTCAGTGCATTGACTACTACTGTACATCTCTCTCACCAGGGCAGCCTTCATTGGTGCATTCCCAGGAACCATGACGGCACACACTGCAGGAAAGAAACAATTTGGTGAGGTGATAGCAGTATTTCTGTATCTGTGTATTTATACATGTTTCTGCATTCTGTAATGCTTTCTCACCAGGTGTTGCAGTCCTGAGAGATAGTGGCTCCTGGAGGGAAATGCCGTCCCATGTGAACACAGGAACACTGAGATACCTCCACACAGCGATTACCGTCCAAAACTTTACCCACTGAAAAACAAACATACACCATGTTACCACCACCACTACTACTAACAGAGTTACAGTGAGACAAAGAGGAAGACAAAGTCCGTGGGAGTTTACCAGGGCATGTACAGCCATCCACACAGTCTTCCTTGCAGACCTCCTGGATGTTGAGACTATGACAGGTTGTAGAGCAAGACTTGGTGCATTCACTGTACTGCATCCCAATTGGACACTTGGGGACTCAACACACAAACAGACATATTTACATTATTAATGTAACTTGTAACATAGCTTGCAACTACCGTCTTACAGACTGACAAACTTACAGCACTGACTCTCATCCAGCCAGCCACGGAGGAGTATCCCGTGGGCGTGGCACGTGCGAGCATACTCCAACAGGATTGGACAGTAACAATCTTCCACGTCCCTCTGGTCACAGTGACACGACTCCTTCTGACACAGGAACAGGAACGCCTCAGGAGAGACCAGGTGGGCACAGTGCAGAAATACACTAGATGTCTGCAACACGCTGCAGCTGGACAAAATCTGCACCAAGACACACACATGCAAAATTAAGTTCAAGTGAGCGATGTGGTTAATTAATTTTATTTATTTATTTAATTTATATCTATATCTACGTTTTTTTGTGTGCTTTTAGCAGTTTGAGTAACTAAAACAAATATAAAAAAATAAAAAATTTAAAAAAGACCCTTGTTGTTTATGACTGAAAATATTAGTATTCTCATCTTGTCATGAGCTGTCATGTCTTGTCAGCTCATGTAAATAAGAGACAATGAGTACCGAAAGTGACATATGGTGGGTAGGATTTAAGATGGGGAAAGACATGTTCCTAAAGCAATAATTGCTCCTAGTGTCACCATGGTGGAGTCAGGATTTTGATAATATGAAGACCATAAAATAAGTTATGCAAACAGAGAGATAAAAGTGTAAGTAATGCTCAGAGAAGATATCTTTAGCTCAATTGATATTCAGACTTTGTGAGATACTGAATAAAACCCAGTTACACACTGAAAAAGCACCCATTTCCTTCTCTATGGACAGTTGACAGAGAGGAAGAAAATATATCAGACTTGCAGTTAGTGAAGGAGATGTTTATGACATCTTATGGTTTCACACTAACATGGAGTTTTAACTGTTTTCTCATACGTGGGTGTTCCTGTGGTGCAAAATGTTCTTGCTAAAACTGGCTGATCGGCCAACCAACATAGACTGCAGTATGCACATTACAGAACTGCACCCACACCTGTCAGATCTGTTTACTTACCAGCTGTTCCTTTTAATGAGATTGGGGTTCTCCTCCCTTTTGGTGCATTAAGGCCCTTATCCTCATATATACTGTATATAGAAGCCAATTTGCACCAGGAAAACGAAAACAGTACATAAGATTTTTTGATAGCAGGTCAAAATTTACCTTTTAGAATTTGTTTAGCAAAATTTCAGTTTTATGAGTAAAAGTTATTAGATATTTAGAACACTTTAAATGTTTTCATAGTACCAGATAATTTCTACATACCACTATAAATCCAACATTTTGACATTTGACTACTTTTGACACCATATGTATCATCAGTAAAACTTGCCAAGTCAAATTATGACTGCTGGGAAAATAATGTCTGTTTTGAATAAGAGACAGAGACCTATTGTGTAATAGTTGAGGGACTCAAGGTCAGAGGGTAGAAGCAGATGTTATCTTTATGAGCCAAAGACAGAGAGATGTTCCTTTGATCAGCATAACTTAGCGTTGTGTGAGTTGTTGAACATATCTGTATGTAATATAACTCTGCTCCTTCTTGTGCAATAAAAAAAGTAATCTGATTAATGATTTTCAACCTGGTCTCGAGTAGAATATTTTTCTAACAATGACTAACAAACTCAAAGTTATGATGACTTGAAATAATTAAAATACTGTATGCAGTAAGAGACAGAGATGCTTGGTTAGTGTGGTAAGTGCAAGTTAGCTGCAGTTGAAGGTTTGCAGAGGTTTATGCACTGTGAAAATAAGCGTGTCCTCTCACCGCTGATGTCTCTTTTGTGCTGTTACAGGATTGGCTGGGACTTGAGACACGTCGACATGACTGATCTGCCCCCTTCACTGCCCATGAATTTGCAAAGTTGTAACTGTCCTCTGTTAGGAATCCTGAAAACACACACAAATGAGTTGACAGATTTCTCCTTAATCTCATCCTACCACTTCTGTTTCTCTTGCTTGCTTTTACCTTGTTATCTTTTCCTGTACTGAGTTGCTACTCTTCCTGTTGCTGAGCTCTGGTGACTCAAATCATTTCCTAGATTCCAGCAATAATGAACTCTCCCTAGTTTCACTCTCAAACATTCACATATCCCACATACGCACACAGTTACAGACTTTACATTCTACCCTTTTCCAGGCATGATCTTACCTTCCTGAGCTGTATATTCATCCGCTGATACAGAGTTGAAGTTGCCACAGAGGCCACAGGTGCGGTTGGCATGGTGTTTGTTCAGTGTCAAGGCGATGTTGGCTGCATTATCAATGGTAACAGTGAAGCCAAACTCCTCACTCCACAGTTTATAAAAGCCAAGCTCTGAGCCCACAAACACAGTGTGAGATGCATAGGGCAGAGATAGCCTACATAAAAGGAGACACACATCAAGCTTGTCTATAATCAAACTATGGGGTGATTCTTTTCTGCAATAAGTCAACATAAATACACACAGAATTGCTGATTTTTGCACGACAACTTAAATTACTCAACCTGTTTCCTGCCTGTGAGAGCCGGCCGTCGACAGACAGATGCAGCTCAAAGGCGTCTCCCAGAAACAGAGTGACTCCAGTTCTTTTGCCATTGACAAAATCACCTGCGGATTGAACACATTTATTTTCCCTCTCTTGCACTGCTACATCACTGCTACAAAAGCAGTCTGAAATAATGATGAAAATTAAAAGGGAGAATAAATGAGTAAGCTATTTCAAATGTCTTATACACAGAACTCCTATAGTACAAGTACATACACTGTTTTAGAAACACACATCTCAGTGAGAATCAATCCCATGGCAGTGACGAAGCACAAGCCGCTGAGCTACACTGGATGAGCATCAGACACCATTAGAATTCAAATCTGTTATTCATTCTTTATTGAATTGTCAAATCTCAAAATTGGAAGACACAAGATGACTTGAATATATGCGTGACTCACCCAGCAGTGTGAAGGAGTGATGGTTGCAGTCTCCAGCCAGTAGATAGCTGCAGTCTCCAGGAAACTCGTATAAAACCCCATCAAGCGTGTGAACGTAGTGTCGTCCAAACAGACTGCATCTCCCTGTTATGCCTGCCACACAAGCTGGACACGAACATTCAATTCACTGTAGAGGAGCTCATATATGAAATATTTGACATATTAATAGTCTATAGGACAGTTTTACTTTT
Organism: Gadopsis marmoratus; assembly: GCA_036023855.1. Classification (NCBI taxonomy): domain Eukaryota; kingdom Metazoa; phylum Chordata; class Actinopteri; order Centrarchiformes; family Percichthyidae; genus Gadopsis; species Gadopsis marmoratus. The sequence continues at coordinate 27,654 of JAVQJF010087763.1, forward strand.
GAGTGCAGAGACCAAAATAATTCACACTCACCTGTCAGATGCAGGAGAACCAAAATTTCTCGCCAATACCTCCTCATGCACACCTGAAACACATATAATATGCTCTCCATTATCATCACCATCCCCTAGACCAACAGCATCATCATCCTCTAATGTCTGAATATCACATTATTCTGTGTATTGTGCATGGCCTGTTTCAAAAACCCCTTTCTCCAGCTCTCCAACCTGCAGTTAATCCTACCTCCATGGCTCTAGAATCAGTTAATCCAGTGTTGCAGAGAATCCAAAATCAGAGAATCCAAAGGTTTCAGTTTTAGACCTCACACAGTCAAGACATAATGACACAATACAATGGTCTGTGTCAAATATAGGCTAAACTGAGAAGAGGGTCAAACATTTTATTGTACAAACAGACACTCAACCACCCTGGAAGCTCTGTTTTATAGCAAAGAACATACCCCCGCCCAGCTTGCCATAAAGACCCCTCCCCTCGCCAGGTTATGTCAAAAAGGGCATGATATCATTCTGTTCACAACTCGGTTCCTGCAGACTGACACCATCAAACACACTCAGCAGGACAATACCAGGATATGCTCACTGATCGCCTGGCTGAGTGATTAGTCTACACATACGTATCTGTATCGGTGCCAACCCAAACAATTCTTGTGGAAAACACACTTACTGGAGATATCTCACGCAATAACATTGCTTTGGTGGTGCCAAAATTACACACACACGCACACTGGGAACATGTAGGGATCAACACTCTCAGGTGCAAACTTCACCTATCATCTGGCAAAAAGACGAGACAGATAAGGAAAGAAAATACACTCCCAATCAGTGTCACACTCCCAAACATAAACAAGCCAATGTTTTATATCTGTAGCCACTAAAACATCTGTATTGTGTGACCAAATACACATTACATACATAACGTATCCCAGTAAGCCATGCCATTGAGTGGGTATACATAATACCAGGACCCTGGAAATAGCTCAGCTAAATGAAATGCAGTCGTTTTTAATGTTCAGTTCAGTTCAGTTACATCTGTGCATTTCCTGCTATGGCATGTCTAAATGTGTTCTGTGGAAAAGGTCTCTGTGTGGGCGTTTACACATCGTGCTTGAATGACATCTCCGTCAATCTCCTGTTAGCATTGTTGCACCTATTAGGGTGGGGAAAACTACACCTTTATCATTGTTGCTGGTAGATAGAGTCCAGTGACCTCGTGTAATTACTATCAAGAGCTCCACCACACATCAAAATAACTGTAAACACCTGTGTGTGCAAAACCTTTACAGCTTTTAAGTAATAGCAAGTATGTATGGTTCTAATTTATGATAATGCAGTTGATAATGTTACAGTGATCCAGTAATAAAAAGTCATGGCTTTCCGATAATCTTCAGCTTCATGAATAAGTCATAAAGTCTACAATTAGTAAGTTATTATCAATTATGAATGTGACTATAGCCATTCATGCAGTGGGTTTGACATCAGCATAAGTAAATGAGTCATCTGCACACATATATATATATAATAATAATAATAAAGAATTAATAATGTATTTTTTGGTTTATTTATACCATAATATATCAAGTGTGAATGTTAATAAGTTAATAAATGGATCTTTGTCTTTTCCAGAAGATAAGTGGTTGTAGGATAATGCGTCCTGGTGAAGTTATTATTAATTACCTACAACTAATCTATAAAACATTAGTCAATAATGTATTAGCCACTAATAAAGCCATTAGTCAGTCCGTCCGTCTGTGCTGTCTGTCCGTCTGTCTGTCTGTCTGTCTGCCTGCCTGCCTGTCTGTCTGTCTGTGAGGCACGCGGCTCGTGCACCGTGTCCACTCATGTGCGGCGTGTTCAACCCGCGAGCGCGCTATTCTTCTTCTGGTGAGCGTGACGTCATGCTCAGGGTGCTGCGGGAGCTCGCAGCCAAAAAGCCCCCAGCAGCCTGCTGTCGCGTCGCGTGCGCTGAGACGCATGCTGGGCTAAAAAACAACAACTATAAAGTCATCTGCAGTCTTGTCTCGACGCCGCTGAAGATGTTGAAGATCCCCGCTGAGTGCAACACGTGCCGGTCCAGTGGTGGGAATCCCATCAATAATTTAAGCATCGTTACGTCACTGAAAAGTCCCCCAGAAACGGCCCGTCCACGCAGAAATAACACAGGAATAATAACACTGTTGGGTTTGTTTTGGTTTGTAACTTTGAGCTGTTTTAATCAAGCAAGTGCAGAAAACCAAAGTAGGAAATTGCGTTTTGAAACTGTATGTAAGAACGAACGAAGCTGCACGAGGCTGTGGTTTGTCCTTTAACTGCGGGGGCGGGGCCACTACAGGCGCGCACGGGCACCGCGCGCGTCGCCGGCGCGTCTGCAAATAACCTCATTCTGCATCCTGACTGTTATTTAGAAGGTCTCCTGGCGCCGGTCTGACCAGCTGTTGCCAGCAGAAGTGTGATAGCCATGGCCGCGCTGTCGGGAGGAGAGATGTGCATCAAATACCTGATGTTTGCCTTCAATTTGGTATTCTGGGTGAGTTTGAAGCGAGAAACCTGTGTTTTAATGTGTGTGTGTGTGTGTGTGTGAACGAGTTCGAGCTTTGCGTGCATGCGCATTCGCGCGTGGGCAGGTTTTTACCTATTGAAGGAGCCCTCACGGTGTCCCAGATACAGAATCGCACCGTGCGCTCACACACGGCCTCGGCTGCGTCAGTCAGTACATTCTGAGGTGCCCATAGAAATATCTGTGGCACCGAACACAAAGTGTCCCGGATGCGTGTGGACACCGAGCGGGCACGAAGAAAAATCCCCGGTGGCCAAGTGACCCAGTTCCACCGCGCAGACTACACTCTGGAGTTTGCGCGCGCGGCATTTTAATAATTGCAATCGGGGGGGGCGTGTTATTGTAGTGGACAATGGGACTGATATAATAAGAATTAAGACTTCCTGCTGCGTTACGTGATGTGAAGAGTTGCACGTGTCAGCGAGCCAAGCCTGTGTGTCCTGCCGAGCCTGCAGGGTGTGTCGTGTTGTGTCCGTTTGTTTGTGATGTGTGCGTGTGATTTCAGATGGATGTTTTGCCCTTATATGAACGTTTATAATTTGTGCAGCTATAGATAGATGCAAGGAGAACCATTCATCTCAGGACAGATGGGAGTTTCACAGTGTGTGTGTGTGTGTGAGAGAGAGAGAGAGAGAGAAATGATCCAGGCAAAACCAATTTTGCGTGTTCAAAAGGTTCAAAGATGCAACAAATAGAACATCCGCATTGCCAATGATGAACAGCACTTTAAGAAACCAATAAGACTGATTATAAAGTTAAACTCTTTATCAATGAACAATCTCTGCTCAAAGCTCACATACGAATGCAGATGTTCCCTATTTGAGGTGGATTAAACAGGGACCGAAGATGTAACACACTGGCGTTAACCCCAATCACGCAGACACAGATCACATGACACACATATCTGATTCCAGCTCAGTCTGGACGCGACAAGAGTGTACACGCGCAGCTTTGTGCCACTGCATCAAGAGCAAGGTTCACAAACCCCGCTTTGAACATGCCTCAGCAGAGCCCTCTGTGTTGCTACCTCCCAGCTCATACAAACCAGTACACCCGCATAACCTGCACACAGGCAGCAGTTAGACGCAAACTGTACATGTGTGAACATGGAACAAAAGAGAGGCCACAAAAAAAACAATACAGGCGCCGATTCATATCACATACACAATGGAGGTCAGTTTTTTTTTAGCTCTCTTGCCACTCCCTAACTGTATGATCAGGTGATGAAGGTGTGTAACTGAATACACTTTCCCTTTCCACCACCTTTCTTTAACTGACACCATTATGCTCCACTTTCTCCTGGGAAGAAGTTACTTATTAAACACGGGTAGCGGTGCAGTGCGTAGACTGATCTACCATGACTGTCACTGGGAGAATCAAGTTCGTGAAAAACTTATTGTTTGTCCTCAACCTTTTCTTCTGGGTAGGTGTAGTTTACTTTTTATTGTTTTATTGTGTTGTGTGTGATATGTGTGTGTGTGTGTGTGAGAGAGAGAGAGAGAGAGAGAGAGAGAGGAATGGAGAAGCTTCCTTAACACGTAGGTTATTATAGATTTGGATCTTTGTGGTTTGCTCTAATCTGCCATTTTGTTCATACAATGGAACATAAAAATACTTATACAACAGAAAGTATACACAGTGAAAAATAGTCGTAAGAACAGTAGAATATACACATACACACACCCTTTGAATAAAGCTGTTACAAGTTAAACATTCACAAACCCGTCTATGCAGACAAGGCTTGTAAGTAAGTGCCTGTGTATGCACATTACACAATATGGCCATTCATGGACATTTATAGTGCAAAGTAGGCCGACACACTTTTATGCTATTTTCTTCACATACTGTGTGAAAACAGAACAGACCAGTGTTGCGGAATATAATAGCATGCATACAGCTACAGTATGTGTTGATGGATTCACATGCTACGCTGTGTCAATATTAAATACACATGTTGATGAATAAGGGAATGTGTGTACATAAATGAGCAAAGGAAGCTTATTTTGTGTCTCGTGTCTCTTCTCCGATTGTGAGACTGGTCTTGTTTTCTAGGTAGGTGCACGCACGCATAGCCTATTCAACCAATACACACCTTACAGCGTATCATGCTCCCCCACCAATGTGTGTTGAAGCCCCTGTGATATCAAGAGCTGATTGGTGAGCAGTTACACATGTCTGTCTCCAGACCTGTCCTAATCAAGAGTTGAAAAGCTGAGTGTAATTTCAATGAGTTTGTTAATGAATGATCAACTGTGATGTGTGTAGATGAATACCAAAGTGTATCCTATTGATATATATAGTCACACACAATTGGAATTGATGAGGAAGTACAGAATCAGTCTTTCGTGATTAGGCACCATGATTCAATTATGGATAGCCTCATGAAGCCAGAACAGGACGTTACCCCAGTGGAGACTAGATCCTGGAGAATGATTCTAGACGACAACTTGAAGCAGCCGAGACACGGAAGAGTTTTAAAATCAGACAGGGACAAGATCATTGTTAACTGGCTTGGTGAAATCATTATCCACTAACTGAGTTGACGAGTGGGAAATATGTATAAATATGGAGAGGGCACGTGTATGAAAAGTACATACATGAACTGAACCTTTATTGAGCTATTTGTTCTACTACTGTAGCCAGCCTGACAGTCTACGAGCATACAGTGTGCAGAAAATATTTAGTGCTATAATACGTTATTGCAGTACTGTATTTAAAAATATGCATGTTTTTGTGTTTCAGCTTGCAGGCACTGCTGTCTTTGCTATAGGCCTGTGGCTAAGATTAGACCCAAAGACCAAAGGCCTGTTTGAAGGAGCAGACTCTCCATATGTGTTTTACACAGGTAATCCATTATCATTTAAGCAAAGTTTAAGTACAGCTTTGGATTATGTGAGCTCTGCAAAACGTATGCCCGAATGTCTCTGTGATGTACTGTATGCGTGTGTAGGTGTATATATCCTGATCGGAGCTGGAGCACTGATGATGGTGGTGGGATTTCTGGGATGTTGTGGGGCCATCCAGGAGTCCCCCTGTATGCTGGGATTGGTTCGTACCACTTTTTTGTTCTTCATTTAACTCTAATGATATTAACTTCTTTTAAATTAACTAACATAAACTCCTTAAAACATTTTCTTTTTCTTTGTCTGAGTCTTTCAACACTTAGATTTCCACTTTAGCAAGTGTGGATTGTGGACAGACCTTGGGCTCAAGGAATATGTCTGCCTTCGTTATTCTTTACTGAACAGTATCAAGGCCAGAGAAGAGTCTCTAGATTCCCCTGTACTTGTTGCCTCTCTCCTTCCCTCTATCCTGCCGTGTCTGGCCCTAATCCTTTTGTACTAAATCTCTTAGGAGGCGGAGTCTATGTAAATTGGGTTCAGCTACACTCAAATAACCTTACTTGTTCACACATGCACACATGGGACATGCGCACATGCACGCGTGGGACATGCGCACATGCACGCGTGGAGGCACGCAATCAGCTGAGATTATTTTTGTCTTTCATTTGTGCAGTTCTTCTTCTTCTTGCTCATCATATTTGCCATTGAGGTCGCAGCTGGAATCTGGGGATTTTCCAACCAAAGCAAGGTAACGTTTAAGTCTGAAGTATGTTGCGTTGATAATTTGTTTTGTATAACACTGAACAAAGCTACAAGCACTCAATATAGATAAGAAGTACATTAGAGGAAACAATAAGAAAGAGGCCCCGGTAGAAATAAATACAAGCCAATAACGAGAATAAATCACAAAATGACAGGTACAGCAATGAAAATCAAAGTGAGTGAAATAACGATAAAAAAGAACGACTTGGACTGTTGGCGTAAGGATTTAAAAGTCAGTGTGATGAAACGTTTCATTTGTCTGTTTTAGTGACGTATATAAAATATTTTTTTCCCGGCTTGCTGCTGTGTTGCAGGTGGTGAATGACATCACAACGTTCTACTTGCAGACCTACAATAAATACAAAGATACACTTGATGAGCGCCTCAAAGAGACACTGCGGGTGATTCAAACCGGGGTGAGCCATGATCTGCTCCATTTCTCCTCCATTACAATTCAGTTGGACTCAGATCTTATCTAAAATGAATTTAGCACAAAAGGTATTTTCAAGAAAAGTATTATCCGAAATGCTTGTGATGACTAGAAGTTGCAGGTTCAGCAAATTACCTTTAAGGAAAAGTTCAGCATTATTCTTTGTGACAGATGTCTGTGTAGTAGTGGAGCTAGAGTTGGGAAGCAATTAGCCTAGTTTAGACAAAAAGGCTGGAAGGAGGAGGAAACAGCTAGACTCTGAAGTACTAAAACACGCTTACCAGCACCTCTACAGCTCACTTATTAACATGTTATTTTATGCATACATCCAGTACTTCTGCATTGTTGGACTATTCCTTTAAAACACTAGTTAGAGATATGTGTTTTTCCTTCTGCAAGTCATCTCATTCTCTAAAGGTATGATGTTGTGTGTTTACAGCTAAACTGTTGCGGACCAACTGGTGCTGTCATAGATAGTGCCAAAGACACCTGTCCCCGGGGAGAGCCACTTGAGGAGCTCATTACTAAGGTACAACTAACCTGAATGTGTCTATAGATTGAATACCAACACAGCCAGGTACGTCAGTCAAGACATAGAGAAGGAAAAATACTTTTTAAATATGGGAGACCATCCAAAAGAGCTAACAGATGTTAGACATGCCTCCGCTTTGTGAGAGCTGGGGCGATTACTATATGTAAAATACATAATGATTGTCTGACATGTGTCACAAGATTATCAGTCTTCCCATTGCAGACTAATTCCCCCAGCCTCTTTGTAGTGTTACTATGGCAACAATGGTTTACTGGAGCCTGCATGCTCTCAGGCTGCCTGCTATGTGTGCCATACCACTAGTCATGATCAGCATAGGTTTAGAGAAAGCTGAAAGGAATCATGCTTGTGTGTTGCAGAGCTGTCCTGACACCATTGAAGAGGTGTTTGACTCTAAGCTACACATCATAGGAGGAGTGGGCATCACCATCGGTGTCATTATGGTAAGTGTGTGATTGGTTTAACTGTAACTCATCAAATTCCAATGTCTACTGTCCTGGAGGATGAACACAGTGCAGACAGGAGCTAAAGCAAACTCAAGTAATGTACATCTCCCTCTCTGTTACAGATCTTTGGGATGATCTTTAGCATGCTCCTGTGCTGCGCCATCAGAAAGTCTCGGGAGGTGGTGTGACACCCACCATCACACCCTGAAGTCCTTGTTAATGTTGCATGATGTCATTTCTAGAGTCACATGACTCTCCACTGCCAATAGAAACACTGCTTGTTCAAGGGGAATAACCTAAGCCAGGTTGGGTGTAGATGTTTCTGAATATTACATTATACATCAGTTATACCTGTTCTGCTGACACTTAGGCCCACCTTCCTGGACTATATAGATGCAATGTGGTTATTTGGCCCAACTATAGAATGGGTGTCATCTGTGCTTCAGTGGCAATGTAGTACAGAAATGTGTAATTTTGTGGTCATTTGATTGAAATTAGTGTTTGTGAACTGCTAATTATCTAAACAAAAGATCATATTATTGTATACTGATCACATTTCTCACCTGGAGTCACCTACTGACAAGAAGGACCAGGGCCATAAAATGGCAACCACCACTTCAGCATAATACAGCAGTAGCCAATGAAATTCTATAACTGCTTTTTCTTACAACACTGAAGTCAAGCCATGGTGACGAGTAGTCAGTTGAATGCCGAGCTTTGAGCTGTGTTTTTTTTCCAGCTTGGGATTAGAGTAGCCTTTTGGTCCCTTCATTGTGACATTTGATTTGTTCCTTTCCTGTCTTTCTCCATATTCCTGACTTGCCCTAAAAACGCCTTTACTTTTTTGTCATGTTTTGTAAATGTCATCTTTTTTTATTTGTAAAGGATTTATACACTTAGGTGGTTGTATGGTACTTGCAGTTTGATGATGTATTTTATAATGTCCTTTTCATTTTACAGAGATTGGGTTGATTTATACCATATGCACTATGTTTTACAGAGACAAAATATAATGACAGCCAAATAAACCAAACTAACTGAGTCGACTGAGGGTTTTATATTATGGAAATCACTCACATACACACAGCGCAAGAGTCTGTAATTTTTCATTGGGCCTATTCTCAGAAGATCACTCATTGACTATATAGCAAAGTATTCACTATTCAATTGACACGCTATCAGATTCTGCTTGGTGTGTTTGATTTAGGAGGGCATTTAAGGGTTAGAAGGGCATGGGAGCCTTGATAAAACAACATTCAGGTTTTGTTCCATGTTCGCAATGGAAAAAACATTCTGAGTACTCCCCCCAGCTTTTCCCTCTTTGATATTTGCAACCGTCAAGTGTGAGTCATGTAGAGTTTGAGCCAAAGCACAAACAAAGCCAAGAATGGTCTCTTGAGTTATCCCATCCTGATTAATTTACGGAAAATGTGGAGCAACTAGGAGCACATACTGATTACAGTAAACATTTATGTATGGTCATGAGTCTCCTTAATTTCTAATGACTCACCGTTGGCCCAAAAATGAGGTGAGAATTGAGTTAGTGTTCATCTGATTGCAGAACAAGGAAGTGCACTTTGATTTGGTTGTTGACAGCCGGGTGTTGCCCTCTCAGACACCACAACCCCACTATGGAGATAACGCTGATTATAAAAAGGAATGCAAATTTGTGAGACGATGTCTCCATGTTCGTGTGCATGCCCTTTATATAACAGAATGTGTACTGGACAAGGGAAGAGGGCAGGAAACTGAGATAAAAGAAATGTTGAAAAAATAGGAAGTTGAGGACTCAAGAGGGAAGAAGCCAAAATAAACACTGCACATTCACACCACTTCACATTAACAAACAGTAGATAAAGACTAAACTATTTCATAACAACTGCACAGTCTTTCCTATACAGAGATAAGTTGTTTAATGTTTGCTTTTTTACTGTTATTGCCAAATCTAGCCTTGATTCAGGACAGGATGGTACAGAACCAATGTAACATTTTATTGGCCTATAAATTGCACCAAACAACAGTACTGCCATGAAAAGTAATTTACTATCTCAGTGGAAGTATAAACTTGCATTACAAATACATGCATCACAAATAGGCCATACAAAAATTGCAGTAGCAATCTGGATTAAATAAGAGGAAATATGTTTATGGCATTTGTCGTGGGACACAATACAATCTCAGTCCTCAGCCTCGTCCTCTGAGTCCTCCCAGGAAACGTCTGCAAGACTGCGTGACTGTGTGCGTAAAGCGGTTTGTGTGCGCAGGACAGTGTCCACCTGGAGAAGACTTGAGACACACTGCAGCACAGCTAGAAGCAGCTGATATTTACAGGAGACAGATTCAAGGCCAGAGTCCAACATAAAAACTTTGGATGACACATCAGCCTCTCCACAACACTGCATGCTTTGTTTGCCCTTCTCTAGAGGAAATTCACTTTTACCCAGACCCTGTATGAGGATTGTGTTGTGTTCTTGTTTGTTTACAAGGCTAAAAGGGTGGGAATGACTCTGAATAAAACTCAGGAGCCTGGTCTGAGTCTGCAGGAAACATCGCAGACTGTGGGAGTAAATCTGTCGGGGCACGCTCAGTAGAGCATTTGCCAAGAGCTTGGAGACAGCAGGGATACTCATATTTGTGTCATCAGAGACTGAGCAACTGCGGCCATGTTGTAGGAGGGCATGGTTTAAGAGAAATTCAAATGTCCCACCAGCAGGTACAACACAGCCTGGCTCCAACACACACTGCTGGAAGGGAGCTGCGTTGGGGTTCTGATTGTCTGTATGTAAAGATGTGCTTTTGTTTGACTGCAAGGTCCTCTTTGATGTTGTAGACATACCCATGGGCTCCCAAGTTGAAAGTAGCATGCGGATGGCATCTCGAAACGCGCATGCATACTGGTCAGTTTGCCCTTCCCCTGGGCCACAAATGACTAGACTACAGGGTTTGATCATGGCCCTTTCCTCTGAATCGTGGAAGGCCACATGGACATATCTGTGGAAGATAAATACAAGAGTTCAATTTTTTATTCTATTAATCCTAACAGATTGGATAAAACCCTTGCATTACAGGTATGTGTAATAATAAACACAGTATATGAGTGAGAAAGAGAGACATATTTTCATACCTATGGGCTCCCAGCAGTATTGGTCGACAAAAGGTCAGTGCAGCAACATGCTCTGCTTCAATCATCCAGCAGTCTGAGGCAGGTTTGGCCCCACTGAGCTGTGCAAAGAGAGACAGCTCATCTTCACTGACACACTCCACAATGCACATGTCTGCCTGTGCAGCTAAAGCCAGGACAGCAGCAGACTGTTTGATTGAAGACAGGAGCACAGAGACACCCAAGCTCTGCAGGTTTGCAATGACGCACTCTAGCGACCTTTCTGCCCAGGCACTAAACTGCACAATACTTCTCTCCTTCCCTTGCTCACCACACCCCAGCTCCAGCACTTCTCCTTGACGGAGCAACTTTGGCTGCAAGTAGCCAGTGAAAAGTACAGCTTTAACTGGCTGGTGGTCAGTCGGAGGGCAGGGCGTAGCAAAGTCCCTGTGAATGACCTGCCCCTCAATCAAACGTGAACAACTAATAGGGAACCCTGATACAGGTGTATGCAATGCAGGAAAGTTGTCAATTACGAACTGAAGTGACAAGGGAGGTAGGTCATTTTGACATTTCCAGTGAGTGAGCAGTTCACAGGTGAGGTCACTAATAAAGTCACAGTGGGAGCGACCAAGACGTGAATGAAAGAAAGATGCCAGCAGCTTTTGAACACAGCGATTGTTTGTGTGAGCTGGTAATTGACTTTTTGCTGTGATATCCTCCCACGAAAGACAGCATCCATACGGGACCACTCCCATAGCAATGACATCATCCAGCTCCGTCGAGGCAAATGCCAGAAGTTCGTTAGCTAAGTGCCTGGCAGTGGCAGCCTCTGCTGCATCCCTGGAATTATAGGTTTGAGACCCATTAGGCTCCTTGCAGGCTGTTGTATGAATCATCCGTAGCAATGATGTCAGCAGTAGGATAAAGGTCTTGGATCCATCGCCTGTTACTGTGCTGTGTTTTAAGACACACCCCACCACCATCCTAAAATGAAAAACACACAAATTCTTAAAAAAAGCGAACATGTCGCTTTTTAAGAAAGAGTAGATGTGTCTGTTACCTGGCCAGTGGGTGCTCCAGTCGTAGTGCTGTGAGAATGCGTGTCCCACTGCGGCTCAACATCGCCTGTCCTGTGTCTCTTGTGAACAGCACCTGTCCTCCTTCAGGGCCAAAGCTGCGCAGAACGACTGACTCCAACACAGATACAGTCTGCAGAACATGGTCCAGGTGAAGATGCTCTACCGGCAGCATCTCCACACCCTGGAGGGCACTCAGGCTGAGGTTTAAAGATAGGCAAGGTTTCCAGCCATCAAATGCAAACAATAATTATAGATTTTACAAGTGTATAAATGAGATATTGCATGCATGAATGAATGAATGCACGGTGTGATAGTTGAATGAAACGCAATGTATATTTTCTGAATGGAGAATGTTCGATTAGACTTTGTTAGCGCCAAACCTATAAATTGGAACAGATTGTAGTCTGTGCACAGTCTATATAGACTTTGCATTTAACTAACCGCCTGTGAGTCTTTGTTAACCAGCTGGATGTAACCATACATACTACACAAGCCCCAAGACCTTCAGATTCTGTGGCTGCATTGTTCCACAGCTTCCATGAACACATCTTTACAGCAACAGCAACGTTTGTCAGTGTTCACTTTGTAGACGCCCTGTCCTGTGTATCATTTCACTTAAATAAGCGCGTCTTGGAATCACCAATTTCAGTGTAGCTTAGCGACTCTGACTACTACTAGCATATAGCTAAACTACGTCGATAACGTTAGCATCTGCTAGCTAGGCAGTTAGCCGAACCAATGCAGCGAGCTCGACAGCTGCTCGATGAGCGTATTTTATTATAAACCCTATACATGGGTTCAACGTGATAATTTCCCAGCTGCCAGAAAACATCCCATTGCGTCCCAAAACATAAGGCTCTAATCTGAAAAAAAACTCACCATTAGTCCAACAGGGACGCTTTGTCTGTATCCGAGAAACCGCTCTTCTTCAGTGTTTTGTTGCGTAGATGTCATTTACATCAGAAATGACTATTGCCACCTAGTGTGTGGAGGTATGAGTTATTTTTCTACCCCTAAAACCAAGAACGCTGTTATACGTTGTTTGTACAGTATATTTACAAGTAGCAGTACGAGGATTTTCTTTGCTACACATTTTGAAATTATTATGGAACATATAATTATGATTACAGTATTATGATGTGAATATGTGCTCACTGCACGTGGGAGTGTTATGTGTGTTACGTTAACGCATATGTTCTTTCATAATCTTCCTGCCCTAACAGGGTTAATTATAGTGATGCTAGGTGCACAAAAATACATGCAGCACAATAGGCATTTTTCATGGAAGTCAGAGTATAAGCACAGGTGTCAACAATAAAATGAATGATGGCTGTATTCCATTTATCTGCTTCTGTTTTGGGGGTGACTGTGCTGTTCCACATTCTTGGTAACTAACGCACATGTCATGGCTTGCTGGGAAACTTGGAAATAGCCATTGTTAATGTTATTGGTAACATCTGTAAAACACAGGTGTTGACTGTAAGAGCAAAATGTATCATCAAAGTTTCGTCTGAAGTACACCGGTGCACTTGGTGCATCACAGTACGTTTGAGATTTAATGAGTTTGATTTGCGAGAAAGAACTTGGCATGTTACAGGAGGGGATAAGAGAACAGTCCTCTCTTTCCTGCTCCTTAGCTCAAGCCACAAGGAAATGCACAATTTCATTGACATTGACAAGACAAAATGTCTGCTGTGAAAAAGGGCTTCTGCTCCACTATTTACAGGCTTTGCCACTAAGCACATGCGCTATGCTATGAAAAGCACGTTCTTTTCAGTAAATTCCCTCACCTTAAGTGCATTGGGTTTGCCGAAATATTTAACATGCTTAGTTGAGTTCTGAGCTTAATAATATTTAAAATATTTAATAACAGTTTTAAATTGCGTCTGTGGCTGTGATGACTCCTTTGTCTGAGTGAACTGTCAGATGTTTTACTGTATGCAATTTGTTCACAGGTCAAAACAGTCACAGCTAATTGAAAATGTGTGTCATGAGCAAAATAAATACATAGTGTGTATTTCTTTAAGTCACAGACAGAGGTTATGTCGAGCTCCCTCTTCCCTACCCATCCCACCTACCCCCTCTCTTTGCCTCTGTCTTGTCCCTCCTTCTGTACAGTATCTCTGTGCGTCTCTGGTACCTCAAGGTGAATGGGGTGGGGCTGGAACCTGATCTCTGTGTTGCTACAGAAACCACTTCCTAAGTTTCTAAATCAGGCAACATCATCTATAGATAGACAATATGAGACAGTTCTGCAGCCATTGCCAGATGTACAGATGCGCACACACACACACACACAGAGCTGTCCACTCTGAATGTAAATGTCCTCTATTGCTGAACTCTCACTATGCTAACGAGCCTTTAAAAATCCATGTCACTACACTAATGAATATGCATCAGTGGCCCGGTGAGGGTGACCTGTAGGGATGGGACAGAGGTCACAAGAGGTGGGGCATCAGAAATAAGTACCGGTGCTCCCATGAGACCTGAATGGACAGAAAAGAACACTTTCACCCGAACACATAACATACACACACACACACATAAAGAAGCAACACAAGATGACCGAGCTGCGATTCCACCTCTCCCAACCCCAACCCTATCTCGTACTTCCCTCCCCCTCTCTTTCTCTCTCTCTTGATCCAGCTTTCACACACCTGCTCTCGTCTTCTTGGTGCCTAAAAACCTGCTAGAAACAAAAACTCTTCCTTACCTCACCGTTCCCCCTCCGCCTCTCCTGCCCTCGCTGGTCATCTCTTCTCACACACTTCCACCCCTCTTTAAGGAAAAGGAGTACCTGTGAGTCTGACCGCTGCTGCTGGGACGACTGAATACAGGTATGTCTCTGGGTCCTGTTGTTTGTTTTCTCTTTGTTTCATCAATCAAAACTACTTTGATTTATTTCACTTGTACGTGCTAAGTGAATAGTAACTGCGTGTAAACCCACAGATGCATAAAACATCAATAATATCAATCAGGTCTGTGCAAGTTCTGTTGTGGATACAGGCTGTACAACAACACAATCACCATCAGTCATTTAGTAGTTTTTAACTCCTGTTTCAGTGATTTATTTTCCTTTCTACTGAAGGCTGAGAACATTTCCGATGTCAGGCTAACAACAAGGCTGTTTATCTCTTTAACGTGTCATTTTTCAGATAAAGATGTTTCATCTTTAGCAGTGACAATACATTTCATATACTGTAATGAATTTGCAACCTTGTTAGATATGCTGCAAAAGGAGTTTTGGCTGCATTGACAACTGAAGTTGGGGGACCATATGGTGCAAATACTGAGTCATTCATTATCACCTCTGCAGCAAAAATGAGAAAGACATCAATTTTTAACATAGATTTCAGTCTATGTATAAAGAGATATATATATATATATAACTAGGTGTTAATTCACAGCTTGTTGTTTGAAAATGATATATATATAAATGCATATATATACAATATATATTGTTCAGCTTTTTGTTTGAAAATTGTTTGATAATGGTATATGTATGTATTTATATATACAGTATAAATAAATATACCATTTTCAAACAATATGCAGTGAATTAACACGTTGTTACAGCTTTACAAAAGCACACCAGAATTAGAAATATTGCTCGTGGTGTGTAAACATCAGAGAACCGTAACAGAGACATGCTGTTTAGCATCGCTATTGGTTCCTTTGGATGTGCCTTGAATTCTTCTATTTGCTCCTGCAGCTGTTAGTGTATGATAGTTGTAGTTTCCCCATTTGAACCCCTTTCTTTTCAGAAAAATCCTGAAAAGGCAGATATACACTGAGGTCAGTGTTCGCTTTGGTGTGAGATCACATCTGCTGACTCAACCCCAGATACTCAATACCTGTGATGTCTGCAGAATAGAAAATAACATATCAAAACATCTTTACACTTGGGAGTGAGGGGGGACTTTTCTCTTATACTTTGTTAACCTGCACAGAGCGTGACCTTGGCACATGATTCTCACCTCTGGCTGCCCATTGTGGAACAGCAGTGGTCGGCGCGTGACACTTCAACTTCACTTCTCCCCTTCCTGTCCTCCTTCCCCCTCCCCTCCATGTCAGCAGGTTTGGCAGAGACAGCGGCTTGCATATCCTGTGTTCAAGTGTTGGTGCCAGGACAGCAGAAACAGGAGTCATTTGACACTGATGGATATACAGTGTCTATAAGCAAATTATTGCTTCAAATACATCTGATCAATACCATTTATGGAAACTGGTGTTTATGTGTGTTTGTGTGGTTTGTTTGGACGCTTCCTCAAATTTGATCTTTGCACATTTGGAGGGCATTTTCAAGTGTAATATTTTGCATACAGTGTTAGTTGTTGGGGCTGAGCCATATTCTTTCTGTATCTGTGCCAGTTGAATTCTGGATCTGCTGTCACTCCTCAAATAATGACTGGGAACCGCCGAGCTGCCCCGAATGCACTGGGAACCCCCGCTACCCCAACCTACCTGTCGAATGCAACATCCACCCCAAGCCAAAAACAATCTGGAGGCCACAGTCCCAACAAGTTCATGAGTGAAGTGCGCAGCATCCACAGTGAGTTAGACACCTAAAAAATCTATACAATAATGTCAATGTACTGTAATGGTGCAGCCATTATAAATCTTAAAAAACATTTGGGTCAAATATCCAAGCACCAGAGCCAGGTATAAACCTGAAGGATTTTGGTAAAGCATGTGAGATATTCAAGTATTATTTCATACTACGTGGCAATTTGGGGGAATAAAAGTGCCTTGGCTATGTATTATTTAAAGAATATAAATGAGATCACATTTTTGACAACTCTAGTACAATGTCAAGAGATTTGAGTATGAATCTCTAAAATTGATTTGAATAATCTTTAGGAAGTAAAAGGTTAAAAATGCATACGGGACAGTTGTCTCCCTGGTGGAAGTGCATAAAATATTAGTCTGCTCTTGTGGGGAGGTTATTCCTTTTCATTTGTTCAGATTTGTACATGCACGCTGCTTGTAAGGCTATATGCATGCATATTGGAGAATAAAAGTTGCCATACAAGATGTATTTGAATATTTTAGAGTCATATATCTTATCAGAACAAGCAGAATTACATAGGAGACTGACAAATGATAACACTTTACAATATTTTGTAATGTATAACACCACCACCACATAATATGGCCTAAAATGACCACAGATTTGAATCAGCACCTCTCTGACAATAGCATTTATTACAGGGGGATTGGATTGGATTGCATTTCCCAGTGTTCCTGATATTTTGATCACTCGCTCACTGTACTGTATATGTGATTACACTGTCTGTGTTTTCAAACAGTGTGGAAAAAAATTGTTCTCAATCAAGGGGGAATTTAAGGGTAACTTTTTGAACACTGAATTCAAGTGGCTGACTAAAAGTGTGTCTAGATGAATTATGTATCACCTATTTGTGTGTGTGTGTGTGTGTGTGTGTGTGTGTTTTACATGGATTTACAGTGCCATCGTGGGCTGTTGCTGCCCTTTGCATCGTGGGTTTGAGTGTGGCGCTGACATGTGCTGTGTGCGTGTGGAAGAAGTGCTTGAAGAAGAAGGACAAGGACAAAGAAAAGGACAAGAAAAAGGGAAAAGAGAAGAGCAAGGGAGACTTTGACACTGAAATGGATGGAGGTTACATCAAGGTAGGACACACACACACACACACACACACACAGTCTCCCCCCTGCAGATGTATTGTACTTGTACTTGCAATGTATCACAGTCCTGACACCCGGGTCATCCAGGAGTAGTAAAACTGTGAGTGTGTGTTAAGACTAATGGATGTTTTGCGCATTGCTCATGTTGTAGTAAAGGTTGAGGTCTGTGATGAGTTGTTTTGGAGTATTGCATTGTCCTGCTGGTCAAATTTAAACACGCTGATGGTGTTAAATTTGCTCGACACCTTTAAACAATAACTCAACTTTAGATGGTGGCATTATCTTTATCTGCCTCCGGCTGTGTAATGCTATACAATATTCTGTATCGAAAATACCTGCCGCAGAATTTGACGGATGGTGTTCATTGATTATTTGCAAAGCTATGTATTTCTCCCGCATTTGACGTATGTCCGTCTGTGTGTGTGCAGCCTCTGAAAGATGAAGGTAACAAAGAAACAGTGCTGTCAGATAATGAGCCCAAGGAGGAGGAGAAGCTGGGCAGGCTACACTTCACATTAGACTACAACTTCACAGATAACACAGTGAGATGCTGCTATTCACTATGACATGTTTTTGCCCACCATCTGCCAACGCTAAAATGTCACATTTTTAATACATCTCTTCTCCCGGTAAAAATAGCCAGATTCTCATCACTCATTATTGCTTTCCTTTGCTGTAACATTCTAGCTGGTAGTGGGCATCTTGCAGGGTGCTGAACTTCCTGCGATGGATGTGGGAGGTAGTTCTGACCCTTATGTCAAACTCTATCTCCTCCCGGACAAAAAGAAGAAGTTTGAAACCAAAGTCCATAGGAAGACCCTTGAACCTAACTTCAATGAGACTTTCACATTTAAGGTAAATTCAAAATGTTATTTTTCCCGACTGGGTTCACTGTCTGGATATGACACATTTCAAATCCTTGTCTTTGATGTGTGTTCTCTAGGTACCATACACAGAGCTGGGCGGGAAGACACTAGTGATGACTGTGTACGACTTCGACCGTTTCTCAAAGCACGATGCCATTGGAGCTGTGAAGATACCGATGAGCAGTGTGGACTTCAGCCAGTCTCTGCAGGAGTGGCGAGATCTGCAGAAGGCAGAGAAGGAGGAGGTGGGAGCATGTTGTGAGAGGGGGAGAAGAGGAGGTGAACTTGAAAAAAGGGACGTAGAATAGGATAAAAACCATTTTTTTGCTTTTTGGTGTTCCAAAATTGACCTTCAGTGGGAAACATAATTTTCTAAATTTGTTTTGAATACTTTCTCCATTTGAAATTTACATTTCAATTCAAAGCCAGATATACTACATAAAATAGTCACTGTTTTAAAAGCAACTCTGTCTCTGAGGAAGACTGCAGCCTCTTGTGATGTTTCTATTTTTCTATTTTAAATGTAATCGTGAAGCCATTTTTAGGTTATTAGACAACTCCTCAACAACATACTCTTTTTCTTTGTATTAGAGTGAGCGGCTGGGAGACATATGTTTGTCCTTGAGGTATGTGCCAACTGCAGGGAAGCTGACAGTGGTGATTTTGGAGGCCAAAAACCTGAAGAAAATGGATGTGGGTGGATTATCAGGTGAGTGATGCAGCAAAACAATCTTGAGTCACATTAGGTTTAAGCTCCTTGTCAAGTTGCTTTTACTAAAGTGTTTTTCAGTATTGAAAACTTCGAGTGCCACAATAAAGTACAGCTTTTTTCTTTTTTCATTTTAAACTCTTCAATTAATAAGAAATATAAAAATGTCTCAGCACATTTTGTAATTTGACTAGGTGCACCCTAAATAGCCTTTTGTTATCTCTGGTTGAGCATTAAGGGCAGTTTCAATCAGTTTCTATTTTTGGGGAAACTGTCAGGATCGACTACAATAGATGTTCTGTTTCACTGGTGGACTTACTGCATCAGTGCCAAGCTGTTGGTCTGTTACTCTGACATTAAACCTCTCTGTTCTCTCCATCAGACCCTTATGCAAAGATCCATTTAATGCAGAATGGGAAAAGACTCAAGAAAAAGAAAACGACGATAAAGAAGAACACTTTGAACCCTTACTACAATGAGTCTTTCAGCTTCGAAGTGCCATCTGAACAGATAGAGGTACATATATTTGCATGTGCACGTTCATGTGCACACACACACACACACACACACACACACACAAATGGAATTAATCAGAAATTCATACATTTTCTTTGTGTGTATTTTCATTTATAGAAGGTGCAGATAGCAGTGACTGTGTTGGACTACGATAAGATTGGGAAGAATGACGCCATCGGGAAGGTGCTGTTGGGCGGTAACAGCACTGGGATTGAGCAATGCCATTGGTCAGACATGCTGGCTAACCCTAGGAGGCCAATAGCCCAATGGCATAGCCTCCAACCAGAGGATGATGTCAATGCACTCATTTCCAACAAGAAATGAAACAGTGACCTCAGCGGGCTATGAAACCCTGCAGCACTTACCTCAGCTACTTTCATTTTATGTTCCTGCCTCTTCCCTAATTCCCCTAAAAAAAACCTTTAAGCTACTTAACTAAGTAAATCTACCCAATAATACCCTGTTTTACCCATGACACTATTCGAGTCACTCTTACAGAACTTAAGCCTTCTTCCTTCAGTAAGTCCCTGCCCCTGCTTCTCCCCAAACTACTACAAAGAGTTTTAAACAAAGATGTATCATTATGTACTGTGCTATTAAACCAGATGAGCTTTTTTCAAACCATTGCATGTTTTTCTTCTGTTCAGCAACATACACGTTACACCTGATATAAACATGATTAACCTGCAGAGGGAGACAATCTAAAGGATAATGATGAGATCCTCATATGACTGCTATTAAATCTCTACTTTACTTTTGTACTCAAGTAATGTACTCGGGTAAAACTAAAGGAGAGTATGTATGCGCATGTCGGTGGCACCAGAAAAAATGTGTGTTTCTTTGTTCTGCCTGCGTGTTCGGCGCGTGTACGGGCAAGAACACACGTGTTAGGACAGAATAAAAGAGCACGTGAAGCGGGAGCTTTAAATGTCCTCTCTGCATGTGTGGAGGCCAAATCAAAATGTGTGTGAGATGACAATGGTGCCAGGTTAGAAAAGATGCTGGTTTGTTTGCATGCAAGACCCTGTGTCTGTGTAAAGCATAAATTAACACCAACTTAGCTCTGTGGTTGGAGCCAATAACCTAAACAGAGATCACAACAATACAGCTCAGCAAATAAACTAAATCAATACATGTAAAGTTACAATATATTGATAAGGTTTACCAGTCCTGTCTGTTTTGGTATTTTTTACAGAATTATGACACAGGCCTTTGTCACAGCCGGCAGTTTGACTTGTGATAGTAGGAAAAGCACAGGTATTAATTAAAAAACTGTTTATGGATCTGTTTTCAGGCATGATTTTATCATTTGCAGGGTACAAACATTTAATAACACTACAATGTATTTGTCTGCAGCTGTAAAGACATTTTTAAGTGTTTTGTATTAAAGAACAGTATTTTATTATATTACAACTGTTTTTTACACGAGGAGTTGTCATATCTCCTTACCATTACAAATGAGTGTCTTATAAACCATTTATCAAATGTTTATTCACTTCTTAATAATGCTAAATGCAATTTATTTTGTTCCATAAGCAATTTAAAGACTTGAAATAGCTTCTTGATCATATACATTTGAGATATTTTAACATAAACAATTAAAAAGAGTTCCAAACGATAAATACAGTTTACAAAGTTTCTCAATTGACATTAATAGAAAATACAAGCAGGTTTCACTGCTGTGCCTCTCATGTAAGCACAAAAAAAACCAGACGGACCACTGTGCAACTGGTCCGGACCACAAGCTTCCGCGCCCCCTAGTGGTCACTTCCTGCGATCCTTGTTAGCGACCACGCTGTGTGGACAGACCACTGCTTTGGCTGCAGCACCCTCTGTTCATCATGTGTCTGCGTGTCTCACCGAAGTCATTTGTCAATTGAACAGTAACTTTAGAGGCGAAAACCTCCGTGATGGAGCGACAGACCTGCGGGCCCACACACACACACACACACACACACACACACACGCACACACACACACACACACACACACACACACACGCACACACACGCACGCACGCTGGCTGAGGATGTTGGAGTGACAGAGAGGCGTGCAGCTGCACCTGCTCCTCGTCATCTGCTCAGGGGGGCTGTCGC
>JAVQJF010087766.1:0-51858 GCA_036023855.1 Gadopsis marmoratus
GATTGAGGCAGTGGAGCAAATCATTCGTTGAGCTTAAATTTCAAAATGAAAATCCATCCTTTTGGCTATAGGCCTTTCCCACTAAAAAATACTGCATGTCATCATACTTTTTCCAGCCATTTTGTCTTATTTTATATGTTCATGAATTGGATTAATTCTAATGCTTTCCAAAGTTAAATATACAGGCGTTACCGGGAACCAAAATATCAAAAACAGAGAAAGACAAGATCTAGCCCCAATTCTGGCTGAAGTAGTGTGCCTCACTGCCAGTTGTGATCCTGGTTTTTAGATCACAGAGAGATGTTTTTCTTTCTTTTCTTAAAAACTTACTGTCTACTAGCCAACA
The DNA here is from genome assembly GCA_036023855.1 of Gadopsis marmoratus. Lineage (NCBI taxonomy): Eukaryota > Metazoa > Chordata > Actinopteri > Centrarchiformes > Percichthyidae > Gadopsis > Gadopsis marmoratus. The sequence continues at coordinate 347 of JAVQJF010087766.1, forward strand.
ATCTTTCAGCATAAAGATCACAACAGAAAATGACACAAGTAGTGGTGTGGTTCTTGAAGCTGGTAGGTAAACTATAGTAGCTGGAGAGCTAACATGGTAGCCAGTTGAGAACACGTTAGTCATGGTCACAATAGCTCTCTGAGCTTTTTTCTATTTTCTCTGAACTGGGCCATTGACTTCCCTCTGGCATTTTGTTCCCAGGATCGTAAATCATTTCATTCAATGAAGGGGAATGAAACAGGACACTAAATTCACGCAGTTTATTCAAACGAAATCAACGGCAGTACAAGCAGTGTTTTATAATAATGTTTTATGACATTCGTTGTTGCGCTGGGGCACTCTTCCAAAGCAGACATGCAGACAGTGTGAAACTGGTCTACAGATGACAAACGTTTTAGCAAGTAGGTGGTGGATGCAACAGTACCTGCTGGCCTTTGAGGGAGTGTAGGATGGTAAGGTTGCCCGAGTTCTTCAGAGTGAATATGATGACTTTGCCGGTGTGGTTAAATCGCGGAGCTCCTGCTACGAGTAGACGACCGTTTCTGGCTGACACCACAGACGTCACGGTATAACCTGGTTATGAAAGACACATTATTATCTGAAGCAACAACCCGCTGGTCTGGTCTGACTCACCCACACCAAAGTAACCCATGTAGGAGATTACTAATTATCAATTTTATACTTTTTCTTCTGTTGACTATGGATCTGTAAATTAAATTGATTGCTGGATAGTGAAATTGTAATAAGAACCCCAGGCACTACACTATCGTCCACTGTTTGAGTGTGCTAAGACTATTTGGGCCTGACCTTTAGGTTGGATTTCATAGCAGTCACCTGAATGACTCAAGGAAAAACTGTACAAGTTACAATTTAATTAAGGAGTTGAAACTCAGTGAGCTGCATTCAGTTATGCAGAATTGCATATTCTGGTTTCTCAGGTTTCTCAGATTTCTTCTTCTATTTCATCTTTCCCCCTAAAAATTCCATTTACTCCCCATACACTTTTCCACCTTCATCTCTCATCTTCATACCCCATTTCTTTTTCTCCCAGCTTTAACTTTTTCCCTGCCTGTCCGAAATTATGCTTCCACCTCATAATGCTATTGAGTCTAGAATGACTTCCATTGGCAGCCTGGTGGATAGGCTCAGACACAAACCACTGATGGTAAAAGCAGAGGTCTGTGGTAGTGGAGTGAGATCGGGTTGGATATGATAGGAAGCACTGGAGCACTGGGTACACGTTATAGAGATGGGTTGCAGCTAGGATAGTTGGTGTTAAACCACAGATCTATTCTAAGGACGAGGATGTGAACAGATATTAAAAAGTGGTGGCAATGGGAGCTAATGCTATAAACGCTATTCAAGCTTGGCCTTCATTATTAAAATAACAACATTGTACTTTCTCTGCATTTTTTCTCCCATTGTAAACACATCCATCACAATCCAGTCCAGTTAAAAAAATATATATTTTTGTAGTTTATAGTCCTTTAGTGTCACTCACCCAGGTAAGCACCGTGGTTTTTGAGCTCTTCTGGGAACTCCTGTGTGTAGGAAGACTTGGGAGGGACCACCTTCCCCTGTCGCGTTTCCTTCAGCACCGCTCCGTTCCAATCGTAAGCCCCGACGGCACCCACCAGAATACCATCCTGTAGGCCAGGAAGTTGCAGCATAATTCATTTTTATACTTTAAACAGCAGAGTAATAAAGAATGGTTGAGCTGCCTGTGCTGCACATGCTCACAACGTTGTAATTACGGTACTGCATATGATGTGGATACACTCACGGAACGTAACCAAGTGTGACCACCATTTAGGAGCCCAGACTGTGTGTGCTTGGCTCACCTTAGTTTCAGCCACGGGAGGTTCCCACTACATTTTTTTGGATTACTTTAAAAGGATGTGAGGAAAATCTAATTAAATGTATCCCTCTTTTCTCTCTGCCACAGTACATCAGATCACAAGAACATGTTGAGGTATATAGAAATTAAAGGTGAATGAATGAATGCTTACTACTACTACTACTATTTTCCACATTGCAAGTACTCTATACTGAAATAATCTTTCATTTAAATTATATTGTACATATTTTGTATTTCATTTTTTACAACATTCTTATTATTTTATATATACATATAACATATATATAACATATATATTATTTTTAATTTTTTGTTTTCTATTTATGCTTTTTGACTTGCAGTGCTTGATTTATCTCACATTATATTCTCTACTTGCAATGTTTATTGTTGTGTTGTGTAAGAGGAATTCACAAAGCATTTGAAGACTCCTGAGTCACTAAGACCTGCTCACAGTCAGTCAGCTGCTGCAGTAGGTACAGAATCAGGTACAATAAACCTGATTCTTAATTAACTGAATTTTATTGCAGTGTCCTGTCATCTCTTTTATTTAAGAAATATTGCTCAAGGTTCGGCCGTTCCTAGTCCAACAAGATGCCTAAAAAATGTGTGCATGCATTCTTCTCAAGTAGATTAGATTACTGTAATTCTCTCCTTACGGGTCTTCCAAAGCAATCAATTGATAAACTACAATTAACTCTGCTGCCAGTGTCTTCTAGGATTGATTTTAAAGTTTTTACTTCTTTACAAGGCTGTTAATGGTTTGCGGCCGGCCTACATTGTTTTTATCTTTGTCGTTTTATAATCCTTTATGGCCTCTTAGATCCTCTGCTGCCAGTTTTTTAAATATAAACTCTCACACGAATAAAAAAATTGGCAGCTCAGCCTTTTTTAACTATGCCCCAAAACTATGGAACTCCCTACCTGCTTTTAACTTATTGTCAGTCCTCCCCTGTCTGGTTTTATCTGTTTTTATGTTCGACATATCGTATTGTTTTGTTCTACTGCTGTTGTATCTTCACATATTTTCTGGTCATATGCCTCCTTTGTTTTAGTGCTATCTTTCAAATACCTCAATGTCCAACGCATACATGCTTTTTCTCATCTGTTTGCTTGGTTTTATTGTGTAGTATTTGCACTATTTTTCTTTTTTCATTTGTATTTACAGTATTTTATTATTTTTCTTTCTCTCCTTTCTCTCTCTTGTAAAGCACTTTGGGGTTCACCACCTGCGTGAAAGGTGCTATATAAATAAAGTTTTTTATTATTATGGTGCATCCCTTGAGGGATTATGAGACATTTTTACAAGACATCAAAATTTACAGTGAACAGCTTCCTGCTCTCAAATCAGTCCAGATGATCAACAATAGTAATCATCCACCCTTACTCCCGTGCAGTCACTAAATAAGCCAATTGGAAGGTCTCTTTTTTAAACAACCATTTCAGATGATGTGAGCCATTCATCCCCATAAACTTCCCTTCTTTATGTCACTAAAAGATCACAAAAGTACAAAGGGCAGTAAAAACAGAGTGATACTCATTCACTTTTTCCCCCAGATCACACATTGGTCACATCCGCCTTCCTTCGTCTATAGCAGCGTACCGGCCCATTTTGACATGAGGTGGCGTTTACCAGCTCTGATCTGAGCACAAATAGACTTTTTTTTCTTTGATAGAATATGAAAGAAATCATATTTAATTTCACAATAAGTACACAGCTTAGATCTCATTTGTCCAGTCGTGTTCAACATTGTGAATCCTTTTCCCCCTTTGAGAAACAATATCAATTTTCCCTAGCTTAAAACAATGTTCCTTATCCAGGCCCATTTTGTTGTTTATTCTTTTATCATCCATATTGATCGACATATTTCATAGCCACAACAAACCTTCCACTGAAACTCACAGGGATCCCACCGAGTATCTCCTGCTACTGGTCTATATAAACAGGTCTTCTCATCCATACTGTATTTATACTGTACATACTGGTGTAAATGAAACAAAACAGCTACTTCATACACAGTGACAAAACCTACAGAACAACATTTTCACACAATCACAAACCACAGTGTGCAAAGAAAGCAATACAATCTGCTTTAACGTGTATTATCAAATCACTGCTAAACCTTCATCAGTTTGTATTTATAACTTCATTCAACAAAAGAAACAAACAAGCAAGTGCAATTAGCTGCAGACATGAGAAGGGATAGAGGAGGGATTTTCTATCTTCGATGGCTCACCATACTTTGTATCACTGACACTGTAATTATAGGGTTCCGCTACTTAATGAGCTCAGTTTTCTTTGCTGTACACAATATGCCGACAACACATTTTCCAGTGTTTGGAATTGTGTGCTCACCACGCTTGCAGTACGTCCCTCTCTGACAGCAGCGTTATACCAGTGTGGTTATCCGTTTTGGTCAAAATGGTCTCCATGGCAAATTAATGATACCCCAAAACAGTGCAAACTTATAAACCAGTGACCTATTTTGACTGCAGTTGCATGTACAGACATGCGCTTTGCTTTGTTTAGGATGTCAACTCTTTATTGTTCTGGAGGAGGCCACAGTTGTGTTTCTACATAAACACACAAAAGTGATTAGAGGATATATACACTTTTTACCAACTCAACAAACAAGTAATGTATATTCTGTGTCATGGTAAATACAGAATTCAATTTTGCAAATAAGCTCTAAGCTGCACAATGTTAAAAACATATTTTTCAGCATTGTTTAGTTGCAGTTAACAATGCAAAAATCAGACGGAGAAACTGCTGTGTGTGCAGATGCATGAAACGTCTGGATAGTATATGACATAAGCAGCCTTCAGAGTTGGCACACATCGTATTCAACAGAGACATCTGGGCTTTCAGGACTGTTTTTCTGCTTCAGAGCCACGACATTCTTTCCAATAAGTTATCCTACTCTCAACTCTCAGGTTGGTGTTGTCGAGCATCTCTGGAATCTGGCCTTGTGGACAGAGTTTCCAGCCTTTCCTGCCACCCAGCTGCAAATTGTGCTATATATTTAATTTTCATCATAAATGGGATGTATTTATTTCTCCCTTGAAAAATCACACTGTGAAGTGGAATTGGAAAATCAAAGCAGTTGCATCAGCAAATGTCTGGACAGAATGAGCGGAGTGAGAATCATTGAATTGTGTCACCCTCAAAGCCAGCACACCTGCAACTATCTGCTCTCAGACACAATCAAAACCCTCTAGGTAAAGTAGAAGGAAAAACAACCCATTTTGCAGCAGAACTGCCTCAATCGCGTCTCAGCTTCTCACCGATATGTATCCCTGGGGAACAAATGGTGTCTTATTACCTATCACTGCATGCCTGAAGTGGAAAAATGCCTGTTCCTTCTGTCAGGGGTTCCTAAATCAGAAAGCCCTAAACCTCTGGGGCCACACAGCAGGCACCTCAGGAGGGACTGGAAAGTGATAAATATCAGGTTGTGGGGACGAGTTATGATGTGGCAGAAATTGAGACAATGTGTGTTGTTATATGTATTGACGGATGATTTGAGGCGACGTAGTGGCAGCAATCAGACTCACCTCGACGTTGTGTGCGGAAAATCCAGCCTGAGACATCTGGAGGCCAAACGCTGTTCCATTCTTACTGGTTCCTGTGTAAACAAGTCAGTCTTTTAACGTTTTGAACCACTGCAGCAGCAAAGGAGTTTCAGCTGCCAACCACAATCAAAAGCTAAGAAGAGCCATAGCACTGGAGTCTCAATGTAGACATTTCACATATAAGAGATATAAGAAACGTTATCAGGTAATTATTTTATCAGGCCTAGTTAGAGCATTAACACTGCAATTAATGATTACTTTCATGATTGATAGTTTATAAATATCAGAACAGTTTTTTAAATCCCATCACAATTTCCCATAGTCCAAGGTGACGTCTTCAAATTGCTTGTTTTATCCAAAAAACAGGCCAAAATCCAAACGATTGAATTTACAATGAGAGAAAACTGTAAAAACCACGCAATTCCAGAACCCAAAAATATATTATTAGAATTGTTGTAAAGTATTTTTCTGTCAAATTGACTAATCCATTAATTGGCTGGTGACCACTAGGAATTTTTGACTTTGTCTAAGGGTTACCATCGTATGCTTTGGTCAAATGAAAATGTAGCTGTACAGGGTGGCACGGGGGTATCGTGATTAGCACTGAGGGTTCTCGGGTCGAACCCACTGGACTTTCTGTCACCCATCATGGCCGTGTGTGCAACATCCAAAGACATGCAGGTTAGTTTAACTGACGACATGCAGGTTAGTTTAACTGATGACTGTAAAGTCACCGCAGGTGTGATTGTCTCTATTTGGGGGCAACCAGCAATCCTCTGTGGAATGTGCTGCTTAGTCCTAGAAACCTTTACTGTAGCTCTGAACAGGCCTTTAGTTGTTAAAGTAGGTTGCAGTTCCAACTTTTGAACTTATTGTGAGTTGCTTTGGACACAAACATCGGCCAAATGAATATAATGTAATGTAGTTCAAATTAAATTCCTTCCAAAACCTTCCAAACTGAAGATGCGTTCTCCAAGTGCATCCACAATATCCTTCAGTGCTGATTCATCTGTCACGTTAAAGAAGTGTTTGTCATCTGGGTCGCTGGCAATGTATTTGATTTCATTGAGGAAGGCTTCAGGGTTGATTCCACGACGGTTGTAGTAACCGAGGACCTGTGAAGATAAGATTAAACAATCTGTCAGTGCATGCATAAAGTGCTTGTGTCTCAACCACTAATTAATCTGTTACATTTTAACAGCCATAAAGCAGGTTAACATTAGTGGCCTTTAAGGAAGTTTTTACAGGATTTAGGTTTTCTACACCAATGCCAGTGCTGTCACAAATTCCAGCTGCTTTTCAACCAAATGACTTCAGAGTTTTTGCTCTGCCCATCAAAGCCACTGAATGGAGTCAAATGGGCCATGAGCTGTGGTCTGGAGGAGATCATTTACACCTTTAACTGCACTTCCAATGAGCTTATGTTTGGAGCACTTCGTGTTTTGGCTCCGCTCTTGAGAGACCTGCTTTAACTGAACTTCATGAGGTCACCTCATTAATGTTTGTGGTGTTTAATTGTAGCACTGGAAATGTATTAGCCATCAGAAAACTAAGTTAAAACTCATGAAGTGTAAGCCACCTAACCCAGGTGAATAATAGGTCTAGCAGACTCACAGCAATGGCATAGCGGGTGATGCCATCCTTCTCACTGTCCTCGATGGCTTGCTGGAGATCTGCGCTGTCATGTGACTCTCCATCAGTTATTACTATCATCACCTTCTTGGCACCGCGCCGACCTCCTTGTTTGAAAGCCTGGGAGCTGTGAGAACATGTTTGATATATTCAGTAAATTTATTACAAAAATGGAGGACTAGTGAAGTAGTGCTGCTCATTTGACCAAATGGAGATATTGTACCGTGCTACGTTGATGCCAAGAGCTGTGTTGGTCTCCTCTCCACCCCGCTGGTTGATACTGCGTGCTCTTTTCACCACTTCCTCGACAGATTTGTAGTCGCTGAGTTTGAATTCATGGACCACCTTCTCACCATACTGAACAACCCCAACCTGTCCAAAGAAACACAGTGACAATGATCCTTTGTGATATTGCAGTTAACTACAGTAATAATTAAAAATGGAATCCTCTCAGCATAGTATCCCACAAAAAACAAAGTTTCTTTATCTTCTTTTACTCCTTCCTTTCTTACACACCTGTATTTGACCTGGTCCAATATAGAACTTCTGAAGAATGTTGATGAGAAAAGCCTGCACTTCATACCAAGGGTAGATGGAGTTAGATCCATCCAGAACGATCACTATGTCCATGTAGGTCTCACATCCTGAAAACCATTTAAAGATGAGACTTAAACATGAGCGCACACATGGAGAAAACAGATGTTCACGAATGCTGTGATCAAGAACTGAATGTTTGTCAAACAGGAAAGATACTTTAAGGCTTACTCTGAAAGGCAGGCGCAATTGTTCTGGAGAACTTGAAACTTGCATTGACTCTCGAGCATATGCCAGTGCTGTAGTAAGAGCTGCCGCACTCATAGGACCATAACGGCCCACAGGCCTGAAACATAAAAGACAGCATTTATACAAGCAACATTATCGACCTCAGCATATTAATGAAAAGTTACGTTCATGCTCTCTGAGAACTTCCGTAGGGAGAGCTGCAGTAAGACAAACGTGTAATCAAAAGACAATCTTGTGGGATTGTCCTTTTTTCCATTTTCATCACTGACATTTGTTAAATGTGTTCTTACTCAAAAGGTCCTGCAGCCACTGTATGTTATATCTCAAGAAAATAAATCCAATGACTTTTAAACTTGGTCTCACCACAAAGCTGTTATCTTTAGGGTTAGATGTGAGCGTCATTCCGAGCCTCATCTTGTCCTTTCGCTCTGATACGTTGGTCAGAGATATCCTTCCTTGAGGGAAAAGTAATCTCACTGAGAGGATCTTGGATGCACAGACTCATGTATACGTAAATACATGCACCATCCTTCCGAGACCAAACAGAAGTTCCCCCATCTGGGACTTTGGTTTGTTATTGCTATCTGGGGCAGCCAAAGCGTCCTCAGATCTAAACATTCACTTGACAAAACATCATGTGCCTACTTAACCAGCACAACACATGTGGAACCTGTGTGAAGAAGCATGTGGTGACATGTGTGGTATAACACACATGTGGAAATGTACATAAACCATTTAAAAAAAAAAAGTAAACTGTGGATTGACTGGTATTGTACACACACTTCTGTCTCACACATGCCACCATGATCTTTACTGAGACATATGAGACATACGCAATATGCATACGCATTTATCCAGATGTTGTACATTTATGGTTGTTTCTGCTACTGTATGTAGTGTATCTTGCGCTTCTCTTGTAAAAAAAAACAAAACGAGTGGTGTTTTTGTGATACTATACCTAAGTTGAGCTTGGAGCAACCATTGCCATTGGCTCGTCTGCTCAGCGAACATTTATAAACATCCCCTGTCTGGTAAGGGCCATTCATTTCATACGGGGCACCGACTAATAACCTGCAAAAACCCAAAATTCAAAAATTAGAATCAGCTAAAACATATATACGTATACCAGGCCTAATGGTAGAGAAATATTAACAACAAGATTGTTCTACTTAAGTAAGTTGGTAACTGGTATAGGGAATGTGACTGTGCCTGTTGGCATCAGTGACCCACACCAAGCACATGGGCTAGCCTAGAACATTTTAGACCTTTATTTATTCAGGGAAGTTAACTAAGCATGTTTAATCATGTCCACCAGCCCTAGACCTCACATGAATAAACAGTTCCACACAGTCATAGCCTCTAGCAAAATATCGGGAAGCACACATATCTTGTCACACATATTGCAGAGTACATATCTACACCATTTTTACTGCCGGTGGGTCAATGTGTGTGCTTCATACTGACTTCTTCTAATTTAAGCTAAACCCCATCTGTTTAGCTGCATGTTGAGATTAAACTAGCTGGATAGCAGCAGCCTGTGGTGAACAGAATGTAGGATCAGAGATTGCACCCTGCCGCCAATTCAAAATACAGAATACTGAAGTTGAGTGACCACTCGCTGTCTGAAAGCACCTTAAGTATTGGAATTACATTTTTGACCCAATGGTGACACTAGATGAATAGTCAGGGAATCACCAATGTTAGTTATTACAATTTTATTCTGAGGTGACTACATGTGTGGACTACAAATGTCTAGGGGAAAAGTCAGGGTATCACCAGAGAGAGACTCATTCTCTGGGCACTAAGGATATCTGTACCAAATTTTATGTCAGTTTATCCAATAGTTGTTGGATAGTTGTCTGATTAATATAATCAGAGGAATTTTGTCATCGTAGACCACCATAGGATTTAGATTTCCTCAAAGAGCCGGGTTGAGTGGTGGACATTCTGTTCACATGATGTAGTGTTTGTGAGGAGTGAGTCCTGCACTTGACTTCACCGTGGGATTCCTGTGCGGGGTCAGTGTGGTCTCAGAAATATCACTAAAAGGTTTTGCATGACTTGATGTGACGGAGAATATAAAGTCATTGGCGTGTTTACTTCAGGACCGATGGAGGGCATAAAGGCCTCACGGGAGCTCTAATTCAAATGTATGTCATATATAACAACTCTTGTTGTTCTTAAAAGGGTAAAAAGGGGTTTAAAGCTGTTTTATGCATTACTGACCTTAAGGGTTTCATGCTACATCTTGTGATGTGTATCTGTTTATCACGTGACATCTCCTTTAATAAAATGGCTCACTAATTCTGTATCTCAATACTTTACTGGAGTCACAATGTCCAATTGCCTCAGGTTTTAACATATCTTAATGTGACGCAGCCAGACTGCCCTCAGCTCCATGTCTCCATGCTAAATTTTCCATATTGTACTACAGTACAACCCATATATGCAGTATTTATCCTGCATTGTCCTAAACCCTATATAGATGCGATATCATTTTAATAATAAATAGAACACTGCAATAATGACCGAAAATAGTGAACTCAAGAAACACTGTATCAGCAACAATGCAGTAAACTGTCCTTACAGATTTATAATCACAGAAAAAGCAGCCATAAACTGGACAGAGCAGAAAATGGGTTAATGAGAGGCAAATTGCACAGCACTTTGGATAAAAGTGTTACATAAATGCAGCCATTTGCCATTTAAAGTGTACTGTCACTTCTCTCTCCGTTTCCAATCAAAATCAATGACAATGCTGACATGATGAGGGACAGTGTTACATCCCCCTTCGTGTGTCCAGGGGAGGGGAGGACGGTAACAAGCAATCAGGATCTGAGCCAGGGTTGCTGCACCAAACTGGTATAGTTTGGGCTGTTTTACACGTGCGGGTAGCCTCTTGGGGCAACAAGAGGGGGAGGCTGGACTCAGGGTGGATGCCAAAGAAAATACAAGAAACAGAACAAAAACCCTCCTAAACTAAGTCCCACTTAAACCAGAACAAAAGAACAAACAAAAGGCTATCCGGCTAAAAATAAAGAAGGGCTCAACAAAACCATACAGGGGGCGGCACCACCCACTAACCTAGTGTCCACAACAGTACCAGAACTACGTGAGTGTGATGTACCTGGCGCCCCATCCTGCCTAGTCCAGCACACCCACCACATACCTTTCCCAAATCAGTCTCCACAGAGACTTCACAAACAGGTCGTGTCGTCAGCAGTTCTGAGCCAGAATGAATTACCCCCCCCTCACCCTCACCCTCACCCACACCCACACCCACACCCACACCCACACACCCACACACCAGGTCTCCTCTTTATAGCTACGCCCCCCCTCCCAGCGGATTGGTTGATTAAGGCAGCACAGGTGGCAATCACATAATGAGCACACCTGCAGAGAGGACTGGGAGATAGAGACACGGACAAGCACGACTAAACTCTATGCTAATGCTTGGCACGTAACAGACGTGATTCAGTGACTGAAGACATAAAGGATCATGGGGCCTAAAAGTGCTGAGTTGTGGAGAAGACCTGTGATCAGTGTTTACTCTATAATTCAACCTTTTTTTTCTAAGACACAACAAAAATTTCTACTGTACCATTAACTAGCAATGGATTGGTAGTTAATGGTATTTTGGAATTGATACTTTAATGTTCACTAGGAAAGTTAATTAAAGTAAGGCATCCCAATGTGTTTTATTTTTTACACAGTTGTTTGTTTCCAGCTTTTTCACTTTTTTCTTCTTCAAATGAAACCTAAACATGCCTAATTTAAGCATTGATTGGCATGTTGTATCCTAAACCATTCACATTCATAGGAAAGCTTCAATGAATACAAGAGGTCAACTAGGAATTTAAATAACTGTGCAATCCAAGTGGAAATCACAGGGAAAGCATTGGGCAAAGGAGCAACTTTCAGTTCAGTGCTGCCCCAAAGGAAAGACACTTGACACCACTTTATAGAAAAAGCAGACCACGACCAACCTCCTGCATGGACTTGTAGGTCAAAGCCTAACAATTAAGACAGAAGTCTTAAACTTAAGGATTTCTAGGTCAGGACTCATGATCCATGGAGTTTCAAAACTGCTCCAAACTCCCAAGAAAATCATTCGGTAATATTTAGTAGGAAAGAGGTGTACTCAGAACCTACTTTATAATTACATAAATGTAGCATGGCATAACATGATATCCATGATTTCAATGGAAATCAAAGGTGTCCTGGTGATTGTAATAATATTGTTGTAGCATTTTGTATTTGATATAATTTAGGCATTTGTGGCCGTCCTGATACGAAGACTGTTTTCATTACTGCACTGTGACAGTCACTGTTTAATTAATTAGGGCAGAAAAATAAGAGATAAGAGTGGACAGTCAATCAGAAGAGAGGGCTCATTTCCCTCTCCAAACCACTCATGCCTTGTCCTTCTTTTCTGCAAGTCAGTCTCATGAGCACAGCCTGAAAAGTCATTTAGACTTTGTACTCAACAATAACTTTAAAATGTCAAATGGATTAATGTGCTTGTGCTATTAAAGCTAAAATCCTGCAATGTACTGTAAAACATAACTGTTCAAGTATTGTCATTGACCCCATCTTGTCCTTTTTATAATATGCTGTTTTAAGTTCAGCAATCTTCCAATATATCATACATATAGTACACTACTGTGTATAAAGTACATAAAAACAGTGTGGAAATTTGATCATTTGTGTGTTTTTTTTTGTTTTGTTTGTTTCCATGGTCAAGAATGAACTTTCAGTCTTGAGTATATTTTTGGGTGACATATGGCATGCCATCTTTAATTTGTGAATGTCTTTTAGAGCAGCTGTACATGTGACATATGGTATGTTCAGGACCATATATATCTACACAGAAAATGTAGCACCAGTTATGATTTGACACTTAACAGAAACTGAGGACAAGGGGAAATGTTGTTCAAACAGTGCATCACAGCACATGAAAGAGTGAGTCATATGGAAGTAAGCTTCAATGTTATTGCTCCTGAAGCCAACTTTTATGGTCTCACAGTCTCTGGAAGCCGTTTCACCACAGTGGCTCCAACAGTGCTCATATTTTCATAGCTTTTAATATCATGATTATTACTTCAGTTATTGCTATCCGTTGGCAAGAGGAGACACAGCAGCTCAAGTTCAGGTCAGGATAAAGCTACCTTGATGAAAATGGGCCATTGTTGCCTTTGAATTGGAGACCTGCCTCGGGACGTCCTGAATTTCAGCAGAAGCTGTTTAAACAATCATGTTCCAGAGCTCATTAGGGTCAAATGCTAGCCTCGGTGCATCATCACTGCAGGAATGGTAATGACACTGAAAGAAATAACTTGACCCAAAATGAATGTGTGGACATTTTCTACCATGGTTACCGGGGGAAAACAGGATTTTGGGGTTTGAGGAAGTGCCATCCCCAAGCCGAGGCTGTCATTAATGTGGTAATGTTTTTCATATTTGGAAGGAAGACATGTATACGCTGTGAAACCAAATCCTTGCCCCAAACACAAGTGCGCTACTCCAACGTTACGCTTGCTCGTCACATTCCATTTGTCTGCATTAGCAGGATATGTGTTTGTTAATGCTGCCTCATAAATCGTAGGAATTGTAATGGTCACATAATCATTTTCCAAAGACATTCATTTAGCGTGTCTACTTCACTTGAGAACAGTACTACAACTTGTGGCTTAGGGATACACATGACCATGAACTGCAACGACCCCATTTTAGAACCTGCCGGGACCTTTGCATTTCTCATTCCCTGCCCTCTGTCCATACTGTCCATATTAAAATGCCCAAAAAATTACATAACACAGCTCAACTTCTACATGGATTGCGACAAAATATATGTACAGATATTCATGGATCCCAGAGGACGAATCGTGATGACTTTGGTGACCCCCTAACGTTTCCTCTAGCAGCACCATTACATTTGTCAACAACTATTCGATGCGTTGCCACACGATTTGGCAGAAACATTCATGTTCCTCTCAGGTTTAACTCTCTTCACCTTGATTCCATTGCGCCATCATCAGGTCAACATTTCAATTTGGTCAATACTTTAATTTACCTGCAAAGCTAATGGCATTCCCATCGAGCTCTGCTGTACTTTGTGTTTAATGTTATTTCGCCCCATGGTAAACATTACCGACTAAAGAACAGCATGTTAACTTTGTCACTGAGAGCATGTTTGCATTCTGACGTTAACATTTACCCCAAAGGACCATAGTGAAATATACAACCTCACAGACCTGCCATCTTGGCTGTTGCATCTAGCACACCTACCGATGCTTGTGTGCTAGACATGTCATTTATGTAATGCTTGTAATTTTTTGTAAATATTGTGTGTTGAAATGTCTTGTTGGATGTATGCCACGGTCTTATTGACTTCGCCGCTGCCATAGTAAATAAGAATGTGTTCTTAATGACTTGTCTGGTAAAATAAAGGTTAAAAAATAGTTTATTTTTCATTTTAATTTTGTTAAAAGTGTTTCTCAACCCTCAACCTTCTATCTTAAATGGTGGGAAATAGTCTAAGCCGATAACATAGACATTACAATCACATGACTGTAAAGTGTTGTGTCTAAACTATCAAATTTAGTTTATATTACCTAGCTCAGGAGGTGTAAAAGCACTTTTCTTGGCAGCTTTGCAAACAAGCTAAATAAAGGGAACAGTATTTAAGGCCACTGGTGAAAGACTTCACAGACTCCCTGTGGTTCTTTGTGGTGTGCAACTCGTAACTGAGCTAAGGAGTAAAGGTCAGGTCCCAACTGAGTCGACCTGGTACAACTGTAGAAAAATAAACAGTGGAAATATAAAGTGGGAGGCTTCTGTCATGCATGGCTCAAGAATACAGCTCTGTCAGGTTTAAAGATCCAACATCTTTGCCAATTGGAGGTGATGTGGCCTCTTCTCAGCTCCCCAAGGAGTGTCTGCTCTGGCAGAGTGTGTAGAGCACCGTAATGCTCAGCAGACACGTGAGGAAATGACACATTCTCGACATGGTAACCTTTCCTCAACTTGGTAGCTCCATCAGCAGTCATGGGCAGAAGCTGTCAACCGACATGACAAAGATGTATCATCTTCTTGATGTGTCTGAAGTGAAAAGTAGCGAAATGGTTTTTTTTTCCTGCTCACTTGTAAACATTGTTATTTATATACCACATGCTTTGCTAAGGGGAAAAATATTAATTAACTTCTCTGATAAGTCTTCTCTCATACGTACCGTTTTAATATCTCAGATACATGAAAGCTCTTGTAAATAACATGTCAAACGTTCTTAGCTTGGTGCTCAAAGAAGGACTTCTGAATTTAGTTACATTAGCTGTTTTACTTCAAGTTCGGTTCATAAAAAGTTTTTTTAACAGTCATTTTCCAGCTGTGATCGTGTTCCTTCCAAGTCTGGAAAAGTTGACAGCGCTGCAGTCCAGCACAGATGCTCACAGGCAACATCAGTAATAGTAGCAATTTAATTTCACTTGAAAGCTCAGTTGAGGGGAAACCACCTGTGAGGGAAGTGGAGGTTAGAAAGTTAAAAGGCATAAATTGCCAGGGACAGCATACACTGTTCATTGCAATATATAGTATATGTGTGTGACTCAAATACAGTTTTGTAATTGGCTAATCTAAGTGTGAAGTCCCATTTGTAAATAAAGTGAATACAAGCAGTCTCACAGGCTATCAGACAAACGCAAACACCCAGAATCAGCAGAAATGTCCCCCTGAAGGGCTGAAACTTGGTGAGCACATGTTCTGCTGCAGAGTTGCTGTCTGACTCTTTAAAGATGCATTTTCATTGGCTTGAAACATAAAAGAGCAGATTCTGTTTTAATCTGCAGACATCATTGCCTCATCAACACATTCCTCTTGGGGGAAAACACTACAAATCCCTCTCAAACCTCTTAGCTGACACACATGAAAATGAGAGACATGTGGAGTCGTAATTGTTTGTATCCCAGTCAAGACTCCACATGAAAGCATCACTGATCTGGTACCAGTGGTAAAAACGACTAAATGAAGCACTTAAGTACTTAAGTACTGTAGTTAAGTACAGTTTTGAGTATTTCCATGGTATGCTACTTTATACTTTCAGAATTAATTCCTGTACTTTTTGCTCTGCACATATATTTTTCAGCTATAGTTAATACCGTCTGTGCCGATGAACATTATACTTATTAATTGATCTACCAAACATTATATAAAGCAGTTAAACTAAGATCCAACATGCCACAATAATATACAACATATAACACTTACTGTAAAGAGGGCATTCTGCATGAGTACTTTTACTTATACATATTGCTGATAAAAATCATGTACATTTAGTTGTGTAAAAGTTTGAATGCAGGCCTTTTGTACTGTAATTGAGTGTTTTTATGTTATTCTTTTACTTCTCTTTCTGTAAAGAATCCCAAATACTTCCTCTATAACACTAAAGCGTAGATGCTGCCGCTGGTGAGAGATAAAACTATCCTGAGCAGCAGGATCTTTGGTTAAGATGTGTGGACATGGATGGGACAAACTGAAAGTCAAAATTGAAAACATTATTTTGGATAATATTAACGACCCTTTCACACACAAAAATAAAATGTTTTCACATCCCCCTCAGATCCTGCGACATTCCTTAGTCTAGCTGAGAACGGTCAGACTATGTGTTGTGCTCACACACTCTCACAGACAGACAGACAGACACACACACAAATATACAGACAGTCTTGCTTGAGTTTGTGCATGCAGCTGTGAGTTCACATACCCACAGCTACGCATACTGCTGCACCGACTAAACAGTCTTTCTAAGACTAAGTCTGCCGGGAAGACAAACAAGTTATAACCAAGGTGTAAAACAAGTGGGAAACTTAGCGCTGTTGGTCACAGTAGGTTCAGCTAGACATATTGTTTCACCACAATATTGAAACAACACTTTATAACATTGTTAATGTTATACAAAAATAGGAGACATTTACACAAATGCTTTCTTTTCTTGCATCAGTAAGAAACCTTTCCAAAACATTAGTGCTCTTCCACACTACCACTATTTATTGCTTATGAGTAAAGGCACTTTTATAAAAGATGTATGAACACCTAATAAAGATGTCAAACTTCCAATCCCAATAGCTCCATCTGGCTGGAAGTTGTTTGCACAGTCTGTGCTGCACTATTTTTACACTGCTGTTGTCACCTCGCTCTCAGACATTTACCTCAGTCCAGACAGATTCTCTGGTGACCTTTATTCCACACAAATCAGCCTCATCAGACCTTTTCCGTTCTGGTGGATATGGGTGGTTGACAGTTGCTCAGAATGATAAAGAGGCATGTCGATGACATGTGCGTTCTGTGGCAAAGGAAGACCGACTTCTGTGAGGTGGCATCTCTTGTTAGTTTGTCCCTTCACTCTCCAAATGTATCACTGGCCCTTCCTGTACGTTAAGCAAGAACACACACGTTTGCACACCCTAACCTAAACCTTAAAGCATTAGGCTATAGGGATATTCTGTTTTTTTTTATAATTGTCAAAATATTCCATAAAAATACCAAAATCAACAATGTGTTTGTCTATATATCAATACTTTCTGAGTTCCCGACCCTGTGTGTGGTTCCTACTGAAGATATAATTAAAAAAAGGCCACAAATATATAATGGGCACTATAGTTTTTTTTTTATATCAAGTAAATTGTGCATTTGTTGGGGACTATTTTTAGCAGTGGATTAGTACACATTTGGTGTGTTAATAAGTATTTGTGACAGCAGGCTTGTGTTTCTTGGATCGACTCACTCATCAACTACAGTGCCCATGTTATGATGTTAGGAACATGTCACCAAGTGAACAGTATATCTCATTGTTTTTAATGGTTAAGGACAAATGTGGAGGTCAGAGGATCAGAGGAATACGCTGTAGACAGACATTGTTAGTAGGCTCAATTCATTGTTGGTTTTGGTCTTTTCATGGGATTTGTTGATAATGATAATTCACGCCTAACTCTTACCCTGACCTGACCAAAACGTGAAAGGCTCTCAATCAGAATCTAACTTCTTTGACTTTGAAGTTACTAACAGACATTGTGATCTGTGATTTCATCACCCGGCAGAATATAGTGATTTCATTGCCAAGTGCAATATTGTAAAGCTTCTTTATATGAATACAATACTCTCTCTCTTTTCTCTCACACACACACTACAGGCCTCATATTCCAGGCTGCCCAAGGGTGATAGAGGATGGATAACTCTCCAAGAAGACCAGTAAAAACAATCAGCATGGGAAAGTACGCCCACCATGGTATCTACTTTAGTCACATTATGTTAGCAGAGCAGCACTTAGTATAAAAAAAATAGAATTATACCATTGTGCTGTTCATTGAAGAACATAATAGCCGATGAGCTCTACCGCAATATTGTTAAAACAATAATTAGATTGACACAACTAACAACACTTATCCAAAACTAATCATGTGTTTTCTGAACTATCACTCTAATAATTGACGTTCAGGGTTCCCAGCTAGATTGTTTGATAATCACTAGCTGGACACACATTTTTTACCCAGCAGAGTCTGTATCAAGCTAAAGTTAGTTTAAAGTTAGATATTGAACAGGTAGTATAGTATACTAGTGAGATAAACATCATCCAAAAAGTCCACTTTGAGTCCAGATCCATGTATCTGACTTTGATTCCCACTTTGATTGCACAGCAGTTTATATTATTACGAGAAAGGTTAGTACAGCTGTAATTTTATGTCTAGCCAAGATAGTTACATGGTACAACAGTAAAAATACAGTACAATTACAAAGTACCAGCACGCAAAGTTCATGTGTTAGATAGTGCTTTTCCAGATGATGAATTGTGCATTGGGTTGCTGCAAAAGTTGAGCCAGATTACATTTTTTTTGCCAGACGGCCCTGTGTTTGTTTGCTGGAGCCCTGTGTGTAGGCACCTTGCTGCATCAGTGGTCCTACTCAACTGAATGAAGGGGTTGCATCTTAATTTACTTAACTTCCATAGTTAAAATGAGGTTGATTGTTGGAAGAAGACAAGATATGACCAACGCTATCATTTCTCTGGTGGAGCCAGTCTGGAAGTTACTGAAGTCAGAGAGAAAAAAATGGACATATAATTAAAATATATATAACTACAGAACTAATGATTTACACACACACACACACAGACAGAGAGAAGCACAACAACTGCAACCAGACATTTTGGGGATAGCAGAAACTAATTTTGGCCACCACATGGTGCCAGTTGGCTTAATAATAGTGTGCATCAGGAGTCCGCTTGTGCTATGAGGTAATATGATGAATGTGAGGTATCCAGCTCAGAATTACAGTTTGTTTTGCAAGCACACATTAATGGGAGGAATCTTTGCACACCGCAGGAGAGGTACAGTAGATCACTGTCCTTCTGGGGATATAATGTCTTGCTGCCAAGTGAAGACAGTCTATCAGCACTACAGCTCTCAGTGTGTGTTTTACAACTATAATGTTCTTGACCTCTTAATCTTAGCCATAGATCACTAAGGTTAATTCTGGCAGTTTTACAAAATCTAAAACTATACATCACAATTAGAGTTATTGGTATTTAATATAGATGTTTAACAGTGTAATTCAAGTGGCCAAAAAAAAAGTATCCCCCCCCCAAAAAACAAGACTTTTCCAAAGTATCAGCAGTTTGTCCAGTCACTGAAAAACGGCACCAGCGCTCCTACACAACGAGCTCAACTCTTGGTTGTGATAGTATGCGAAATAAGACATAATAAATAAATGCACTTTTTACTTATTTGATCCATAATGAGTGGTGAGATCGCCGATTATTTCAAAATCATTAAACAAAGGCTTTATTTAAAGGAACTCAATGCTTGCCAAGCTATAAGATAATACATGCATTGAGCAGCAGAATTTGACATCAAAGTGTTGTAGTACTTTACAGTTACAAAAGAATCAATGAGCTATAATATTTTGCATAGCAGCAGTGCTTAAATCATATAAGTCTCTTACCACTTTTCTCCTCCAGCCGCCACGTGTTGCTGAACAGTGTATCCAAACTGGGCTTGTTTAGGGCCTTTGATGATCCTGTGTGTCTTTGTGTCGATATTGAAGCAGTCGTGGAAACCTTGAAAAAGAAAAGATAATTTTTATCAAAATTGGCTGACGTTTAGTACCTAGTTGGATAACATTAGTATCATCTATACAGAACATCTAGTTTTCAGTGCCACCTGGTAGAATCTCAGCAGTGGATGTCTGTGCTGAAAGGAGCATTTACATTAACATTTATTAGACCTCAGCATCTGGTGCAACAAAGAGCTGCAAACTCATCCTTACTCATCCTTAAGATAATCCCTACCATGTCTCATGTCTGTTTGTCCCGCCGCACCAGACTAAACCCAGACTTCCCTCAAATTAATTGTATAAGCGTTGCAGAGCAGCTGAGCTGTCTGTCACTTTTGACCAACATTCTTCCCTCTGACATTTGCAGACCCAGAGGAGTTTTGGTTCAGCAGCATAGTATCAACATGACCACATACATGACCAGTGTTTTCCTTCCATAAGAACTCTTTGAAAGGCACAAATCTGTCGTATTTCATCACAATCAACATATAATAGGGCTAAGTCAAAGATGTTAAATTAGTGATTTATATTGCAGTGGTGAGGAGGCTGAAATGGCTCAAGACATGTACTTCCATATGAAGAGATTACTGAAAATCTGCACTATAAGTACCTAATATTGTGCAACTGCTATTATAAGATTGGTAACGAGTCTCAACAAGGAGTTTTGTTTTGATATTGCAGTTAATAGATGGTGACAAGTAGCAAGAGGGTAAGAAGTTAAAGCTGCTATGGGACCTGATCAAAGCAAATCTGTTTTCCCAATTGTGTACTTAAATTTCTCTCTCATCTTTAGACAGCTTACCAGGTGGTAGAAAGGAGCAGTGAAAGTCTGTTTCTAATTAAAATACCAGCAAGAGAAGGTATTTTTCAGATTTTGCATGTCAGCAAGTTACCCATTATTGCTAATTAATGGTGGCAGCATCATTTGGCTTTTAACCTTCCATCAAAAGAGGAGGACTCTGTGTGAGGACATGATGGAGGTGATGACATTTTCCTTCTGGCAGAGGAGAAGAGGGAAAAACTTAATCGTCTCAGCACCGACTTCCTCTCCATCCACCTCTCTCCGTTCATCTGTCTTCTACTTAATCTCCCGCTGTTCTCTGCTTCACAAGTTTCCAGATCTATCTGTGTGTCTGTCAATCGGTGTTGCCCCACTGATGTTTCAGCTACTGTAAGGTCAAGCATGACGTCGACCTTTACGCTTGAGGTCATTGATACTCTAAATCCCAAAATATACCAACTAAGATTGGGAACTATTATATTTGAGAGCCAAAACAATGCATGGAGAAAAGGAAGCAGGAGGGAAAGTTAAATAGACTCTATGCTTAATGAAACACAGAGGTTTGTTTTGTGGGAGCTGAAGATTATTCCTTAAAATTAAAGTGTTTTCTCACAGTTTGAGCTGCACAGCTAAACTGAGAGCACAAAGGCCTCTCCTTCAATCCACAAACTCCCCCACTTCTTACATATCTGTGGCTCTTGTCCACACACTGTTGGGCTTATTCAATCCCACGCCCTCACGCTGAATGACCCTACTCCCAGCTGACTGCCCATCTGTGAGGCTATGGGGTCACATCAAGTTAAGTGAGCCTTTTATTTCTCTGCAAGGGGAAATTGCATTGATTTACATTGGCAGACATTAAACTGATTCTACATAGCCTACATAATGAAGAATATTACATGAAGTATACATTAATATAGAGAATCTTGTAATTTACACAAACATTTTGAGTCTCTTAATATTATTGCTGTTGACCCGATATTGTTTCTATGTTATCCAATAACCCTATTAATTGTGATTACAGCAACTGTTTTCACTTTTATCGCAATACTCATCTGCATTACCAAGACATATCAAAGAGCCCAATTAGCCCACATTACATAACTGTCAAGTTGGCAAGAACTGTATTTCCCATAACCTTCCAGATGTAGCAATATGTACCAGCCTGCCATTAGGAAAACTACAGCTGATTCTTTCAAACACACCTCACAGGAGCTACTTGCTTTTCTTGACAATCCAAGAAAAACAAACAATAACTTTGTCACTGTTTGCCACTGTCAGCTAGATGGAGACAAAACGTTTGCTTTCTAAAACAATAAGGAGACCAACATTTTGATGGATGAAAAATGCAGAAAACACAATTTTTGTCAATATTTTCCTGAGGTGGCAGACCACCAGACCAAGTCCACTTTTGATTCTAGGTTTTGATTTCATAAATGATATATTTGTATTTGTTCATTGTCAATTCAGTGTTGTTGTGTCAAATACAAACATTTGTGGTGTAGCGGTATATGGTTTGATTCCGTAGCCAACCCCAAGCAGGAGTTTGCTTTGGAGACCACTTAAGATGCCAGTATAATCCATCAGAACTGATGATCCAATAGCTTTTCTGTTACTTTGCGAAGCCGACGATCCAACATATATTTATCACTTCATGTAGTGAGTGCAGTGTTT
Organism: Gadopsis marmoratus; assembly: GCA_036023855.1. Lineage (NCBI taxonomy): Eukaryota > Metazoa > Chordata > Actinopteri > Centrarchiformes > Percichthyidae > Gadopsis > Gadopsis marmoratus. The sequence continues at coordinate 22,747 of JAVQJF010087766.1, forward strand.
GGTCAGCTGTGCAGAGGTGAGAAAGTAAGCAGGGTTTGAATTTCTCTCTCAAGCTTGATTCATTAAGCAACTATTTCTGTCACTTTTCATGTGTTCACCGGAGTCAAACTCAATGAATGCCTTCCAGCAGAGAATGTGATCCAGTTTGACACTATTAAGGGTGAAGGACTTTTCACTCTCTTTGGGTAAGTAATGGAGTTTTATTAGTGTACGACGTTACAATTGTGGTTAAATCATGTTTTACTGCACCAGTAGGTTAAATGAAATGAAAATAACTCCTATCAGCATTTCTATTCCTATCTGCTATAAAAAATACATTATCTTTTAATCAAGTTTAAAAGTGTCCAAGTTGTAAAATACAGTACTGCAGAAATACAGGTTACAGCTGCAACTCAATTCAGCTTTCTGTTTGTTACACAGCAGACAAGATTTATTTGTTTGGGTGTTCAGTCTTTTGCCCTTTGAAATGCAAATGCAGGTTTTATATTGAGCAGCTGTATTTCTTGAAAGAAAATGGTCCCTCAACACAAATGTGAAGTTTTCTGCATTCCTTAGATGAATGTTTAGGAGTGTTAATAGGTTGTCTAAAGTAAATAGCAAACCAAATACTACTCTCGCACATCCTCGCTAAGTATCTGTAAACCTGGGACTGAAATTGAGGGTTTGGCAACTGGAGGCAGCATCAAAACCATCACCACCCCAATTCTAACACAGGTCATTATGTGAGAGGAGTGACAGCCACAAAGTGAATAAGTCTTTCATTTTTCACATCTGCCAAGTTACCAGGAGTATTTCACACCTTGATTGGCACAACCATAGACCATTTGTTCTGTTTCACACAAACCTCCATTAAAATAAATGGCCATCACTGACTTGCAGCCTCTTAATGTAAATATTGTCACATTTTCCACATTGCTCATTTCCTGTCGTATGAATGGTTCACATATTCAGCTGGTGTTTGATCCTGACCCCCAAATATCCTCCCAGTTTCTGTTTATCCAGAAACATAAAAGGGGTGACTGGAACTAGATTGTTGAGAACAGATAGTTTTATGAAAAATAAATAAAAATCAGTAGGTACCTCTTGACAGTGTGGCGCAGCATAAATAAGTTCACAAATCATTTTGAAGTCTCTCCATCTGTCATTGTTCAACTGGAGCACATAAATGTTAGCAGTTCTGGTAGCTTATTTAAGGCTGAGATTACATTAAAGGAATCATCCCAAGATGCAATCACAGATAGTCTGGAAGTCTGACCAAGAAATGAGCGAACACTAAGACAGGGACAGGGCAAAGTGTCAGGGCAAAGTGTCAGGGTGAAAGCATGGGAATGGAGGTGATCCAGTTTCCATTTCAGGCTTCTAATGCAGCAGGGCAATTTAACACTCCTGGTAATATCAGCAGCTCCTAATGCAAGGTTGGAGTCTTGCTGTGTACCGACTTCGGTGCCCACATAAATAAACCTCAGGCCGGTGGCTGCCGGTGCGACCCACATCAGTCTGATGCTGCCTTTGGCTCAACACCAAGCTGCAGGAGCTCCACCACAGACCCACTGACATAGAGCAGCCATGTGGGTGCGTTCTGCAAGCTGTTGGCTTGGAGACATTCTCATAACAGACAGGCATGATGCAGCACTCTTATAGGTTGATGAAGTGTGATATGGTTTAGGATTTAGGATTAGGACATTCGGCACATCTTGACGTTTCCACTTCTATGTTTACAATCATCTCTGGTATGTGTATGTATGTATCTGCGTCTGACTGGTGTTGTGGAGCCAGTGGCGCTTTAACAAGTATGAGAACAGAGTCTCCACAGAAATTAAATCTCAAAAGCAACAGAATTTACTGTTTTTCCATTGATCCATTCTGGGTTTCCGTCACAATGGTTTTCTCTGGAAAGATACTTCACAGTTGATAATATACCTTCAAACATTTTGGCACCTTATATCATTATTAGCCCATGCCAATGTAAATACTCTGAGAGGCATGGGGTATCTGAAACCAGATGTTCCCTATACATAACAGCCAACTGAGCACTGCTTAACAAGCTGTAAACCCTCTGAGCCAACCGAACGCCCTCTAGGGATTCAAACCACGTCTCTAGGACATGGCAATACAGGATGTGTACCACCAGCTATCACACACAACTACATGACACTGTCAAGACATTTGCATAGAATTAGTAAGTAGTAAGTTTGATTTTGCAGAAATAACATGATGTGGATTTATTCATAGGTAGAGTATTAATTGCTTTTGGCCAGAGTAACATTAACTAAATGTAGCACTAAAACAACCTATAAATATAAATGCTGTAAGACAAACTACTCTTGATTAATGAGCAGGTATTTTTTAATTATCTGATGGTAAACGATAAATTGCTTTAATGATTTATTTTGATGAGACATTCTAATATTACCCTCAGGATATCTGTTGCTACCAACATATTTAGCCTTAGTAAATGCCAACGGACAGGCCTCACTTTTGAAATAGCATCTGGACACAGAACGGTCTTGGCACAATCAAGTCAACACAGCATGTAGGGATAAAGGAATACCTGCTTAGGATCCTCACCAAACTATAATCACCTTGGACCAACCATAATCAATCAGGATATTCTACAAAGAAAACAACAGCGATGTGTGAAACATAACCACCTCACAAATATGTTGGCAGAGGTACAGTAAATACCTGGATTGCTGGAGGTCCCAGGAGGGTTTTCAATCTTGGAAAAATTAGTTCTTGTAAATTGAATGATTGTACATAATTGATTTCATACAATGGCCATGGAACTCGCTGGAATTCTATAGAAAATGACAGACACTTCACACAAAGCTTTTTTTTTTATATAAATCCATGTGTAATGTGAAGAGGGTCACAGAAACCAATCAAAACGTATCATCATGATTTCTGAGCTGTTTAGCTTGTTTTAGCTATTTTCTTTGTTTTCTGAGAATTTACAGTTTTGGTTCAGTCTCACCACTCTCACCATTCTTAGCAGCAGCAAACAGTCTTCTTCAGTAAAGACACTGTCCTCCAGAGACCAACGACAAATGCCCCAAAACGACATAGATTTACAATCAGCTGATACAGCCCTCTAGCGGCTGTAGGAATTATGAGTCTTGTCCATCGATAGCAAAGGAGGTAACATTATTATAGAGCCACAAAGTCTGCATTGGGAAGCGGTCAGATGGGTCAACAAAACTTTGGACTCTTACCTTAGAGATCACTGTTCATTTCCCGTATCCTACTGACAGTCAACATTAGTTTCATGTAACTATGACCACCCATGGAGCCCAAACCAAGATGCTGTTGTATCTTTAACTATGCACTTATTTTAAGCCACACTATGATCTTTCTCTGATCCTAACCAAGCCGTTTCTGTGCCTAAACACAACCAAACCTTAACCATAGTTTTGTGGCATAATAAAACAAGTGGTTTGAATCATCCTGTTGATAGGGGCATCAGATCAGAAAACACTTATGAGTGTCATTCTGGAGGGCAGTTACAAACTAGATATTTCGTTATTTAACTTTACAGGCCTTGTTGTCAGCAAGTAAGCTATGATAAACCCACTGTTCACTACCTGCCCACCACCAAATGGCAGACAGACAAATGTAGTGGCTAGCTAGTGAAAACAGTGGAGCATTGAGCAACTAAAGAGCCAGATATTTTTGTGAGGAGTTGGTAGAAACCAAAATTGACCTACAAGGGGAGTGAATATTGGACTTACATTTATCAGGAGTGTGAGAAAGTGCAAACTCCCTCCCTGGGTTAATCATGGTACGTCATCATGTTGACTGTGTCCCTTAAGTCCACCAGGTGGTTCCCTTTCCTGGTGATTAAGACTCTGTACTGAGGGAGGAAGCCAGGTGGGGTGTATTAACCAGGCTGATTGTCCCATCAGAGACTCACACCGTGATAGGCCATTTGGGGATCGTATGGGCGGGGCCTTGGGTTTATATGATGTGGCTTTTGGGGTTTTGGGGTGATTCTTAGGTGCAGAGTAAGAGTGCAAGATGTTGTTGGACTGTGACCTGAGACTAAATTTTGGCTTGTGGGGAAAGTGATGTGTCGGTGTGCGGTTTCTGGAATATTCCTGCATCTATCCTGTCCTTCCTCTTCTCTCAACCACCACAAGGAGGCAGACTAATTTCTTCAAATTGAATACTAACATTGCGTTATGTTGGCCATAGCAGCAGTACGAGGTGATAGTATGCAACGATTGTGTGTCTGGCAGCTTGTTCTGGAGTTCTTCTGGCCTCTAGTGGCCAGAAACTGTGAATGCAGCTTTAACTACCAAAAGAAATGTTAAAAGTAGGATGATGATGCGAACACAACCACCCACAATTCCTTTGGGAAGTGGCCATGATATAATTGCTGCCATGCACTTTGAGGTTCACCCCGTCAGGGAATAATGAACTTGGCCTCTACTTTGTTACTATTATCTACCTCATTATCCTCACAGAGTATTACTGTTTACTTAATTCAGTCAAAATCTGGCACACTGTCTTTTTGGCCTTACTTTTTGTATGTCAGTAATTAAAGTACTTATTGTCAGTTTCAGCGCACTTCACCTTCTACATCACAATGGAAGTAATAGTGGGAACTCTTCACGACAGATTAATCATCCTATTAAAAGGAGGAAAGTCTGTTTACGTAAGAAATAAGCTGGAGTTGACATATCCTGCTGGAAAAGTGCTTATGTGGATAAATCTGGTCAATTTATATAAGAAGGAAAATGTTGCGTCAGGTAAAAAATGTAAATGTATGTTTGATTTAGAAGTGTCTTTATGTCAAATATTAGTTTCCTAACACAAATGGCACCTGCTGTTTCCATCTCATAGCCCTACTCAGTTATCTGGATGGGATCATTGGTCCAAGAGTCTCCAAATCCCAAACAGTAGACTAAAATGCAGCCTATTTCTCATGACCCTTCTAAAACATCCAACACCACAGCCAGCATCAAGTATTTCTCTGCAGAATCCAGCTACAAGATCAGTGTCTCCCACACTGTGGCATCAGTCCAAATGCTGTTTCCAACAAATTCCAAAATCAAACCAAATATTTACAATAGACATTTCCTCTCTTCCACTCCTTAGTTTAGTATTATTTACCAAATATCTAGGTTGAAGATTAATGAATATCTTCTTGTGAAAAATTCCAAATTTCTTCTTCCATATTAACCCCAGGGTGATGCAGAATAACAGAAAAAGGGTGAATAATGCTGTTCACGTACAGCCACGGTGACAAGATGCACGGTATTATATGGAAACGTTGGCCAGCACACAGTGTGTTTAAACAATGTGGTTACAGTTCACAGTATACTGAGTTAAAAACCTACCCGTTTAGAGATCTCTACTGTAGCGCTGCATCAGCTGCTTATGGTTCTACAGTCTATTTAAAGGGAACAGGAGGTTTGATTAGTTTTACTTGTACCTTAGCAATTGTATTTTAATTTATGTGACTCATGGTAAAAGTTTGGGTTTGAAAAAAAACCCCATAGTTGCGCTTTCGGTGCCTTTTAGTCACTCGATGTCTCTCTCTCTTTGGTCCTGTTCAGATATGCTGCTGCTGTAGTCATTTCACTGGTAATTGACCACAGTTCTGGCTGAGCACCAACAACACCAACCTCCAGTCGCTGGAAACTTGACTCTGAAAAGAAAGCATCAACTTTCATTTGAGAGAGCACATCTGCTTCAATTGAGCCACAGAACACCTCTGTAGACCTGAAAGCGACAACATATCCCTCAGTAAAGCCACTGAGCGCTGCCTTCCTGTCTCTTACTATGATACTGGGTCAAGATGTAAAGTTATGATGTCATCCACACAGGCAGCCATTCATTCAGATATTACTTTTCCTTCAAGCACAGAATAAGCGTGTGCATACGGACTGTCAATAAAGATGGAAATTAAATCTTAAAACGCCAGCGAAAAAGTTATCTAGTGTAGCTTTAGAAAAAAAAAAACTTTAAAAACAACAGTCTCAAAGTTTCCAGTTGCTGTTGGAATGGGTAAAAGTATAACCAACAATTAGAGTGCCATTATTGTACTGCAAAGCTACATGAAGAAAGAAAGAAGGTCAGACTCACACATCAGCACAACACAAGCATGTGAGGACACATACACACAAACACTTAAAGAATAACACACATACATGAACACCTTTCACTCACCTAACTGCTGGTTGCAGATCCAGAGCAGGAGGAAGCAGTAGTACTCCATATGTTTGCCGGGGCAAGTGTGCATGTGTTTGAGTGTGTGTGTGTGTGTGTGTGTGTGTGTGTGTGTGTGGGTGATGACTGCTGTGGGAGTGTATGTGGTGGGCTGAGGCAACGAGACCCAGTGGCAGGCACAGTTAAAGATCCCACTCTGATTGACTCCAAGTCTAAGTTAAAGCGCTGCCTATATCTTGTGGAAGTAGGAGGGGACTGTAGAAGAAGAAGTAGAAAAAGGAGGAGGAGGTCCATTCTGACACAGCAGGCAGGAATAGTCTGTCTCTCACTCATTCAGCTCAGTTTGACTGGGTGAACACTCTCAGATGGCTCATCTTTAGGCAAAGCATTTTGTAGTGGTGGATATGTATGATGACATGCATTTTAAGAGAATTCATTTTTGAGCTGTTTAGGTGTAAAGGAATTAAAATACCAATCTTTTCTCTAAAAGATTTTTCTTTTTACAAATTACAAATTAAATAAAAATTGATGTGAGCCAAGATGTAAACATTAGTTGTACATGTGTGCTGATTTCATTTATCAGAAAAGTCTAATATTTACTTAATTAAAGCTTGGAAGACAGCAGAGAGAGTGTCTTGATAGAGAGAAGGCATGGAAGGACAAGCAGGACACAAGATTCCCACCACAAACTTACCAGCACATTAACAATGGAACTGGAAATTTGGAGTTTGAATATTACCTCATACCCTTGCAATTGAACAAACCAACAACGCTTAATGATCCCACTTACGTAATAAGACAGTTTGTGTACATCAGTGGTTGTGAAATCCATTTGTGGTCAACTGGTAGATCTCCAACCACTGCATGTCACAAGAATGCACATATTTTCTTTACATAGGCCTAATTTTCCTTTTGGTTTGAAAAAATGTTTGAATAAAATAACAGCAGCTATACACAGAAACATTTAGATGGTACTTCAATGTTTTCTAATGTATGTTTAAAAACAATTTCAGATTTGTGACTACTGATACAAAGACTTGATTGTTTTATATTCATTTAATTCAATTAAATAATTTTGTGTGTATTATCCCAATAGAAATACTACAAAAATAGTGCTGTTATTACTATAAGTGTGGTGAAGTGGTATTATTGGCAATATGGCCAATCTATTTTATTCTGTTCCATAAGGCATGTTGGACTGTGTTTAAAAGTGCTATATGAATAGACTACAACTTAAAGATGCTAAAATTTGAATATTCAGAATGTGTATTGTAAAAGATGTAGTTCATAGTGACAGACCCATCTGACTCTGCAGTTCACTTTTACTGCGCGCAACTTTACTGTCCCCCCCTTTCTTATCAGCATCATTTTCAGCTGCAGCAGGATTGTGTTTTCTGAGAAAAAGTTCTCAAATTGCACACAATGGCAATAGCAGGCAGACAAAGTTAGTGACTAGCAGGCACCTAAGAGATATTACCCTCAAAGGTTGGTGAAGACCAAAACAGAGCTACAAGGAGAGTGAAATGGGACTTCATCACATGGACAGAAATTCGACTCCAAATGAATGCTAATGTTCTCTGTAAGCAATGGACATGTAAATAAGCAACTGCTTGCTAATATGTTTGTCATATCATACTTAAAAGGTGATTGTCAGCTTGTCAGCTCCATAATTAGCTGGCAACATAACTCCAGTTTAACAATCTTTATTCTGATGGGGGTCGATGTTGGCATCAGGAACTTGAAGCAGTGTGCTAATTCAGTTGATACTAGGTATATCTAATAGTGCTTGGCTACTGTATGGGTACATGTGAATTTTATTGGATTAAGTGAACTAGGAAGATGTTGCATCTTAGATTTTAAAATGACAGAATGACTACTACAGGTTAATAGGAAAATATAGTGTAGGAGTCCAGAGGTGAGGCTTATAGGGAGTGCTTTCATCAAAAGTGCTTAAAGGTTCATTGGGTATTTTTCCCTCCTTCATCACTTCTCCTCTGTAGTCTACTGACCCCCTTTCAGGGCAGGACATTAAGTCCTGTGTCTACTGCTGGTGCCTGAAAATATTCACATAGCACTTCAAATGTAAATATCAATGGGCAGGGTTCTTGAAAGTAAGTGATACTCCATGGTTGGATACAGCACAAGCATCTGCATTTGACGTTAGGACCTTTCCTCTGTCTTAAACTATAAAAACATCACCACAACACCGACGTTATGTTGTTTTAAAGTCAAAGCAAGTCTACTGGGTACACCACCTTATATCACGAGAACACAGTCATTTCCTCAGGGAGACCAACAAGACAATACAACAAAGGACATGTAGCATTCCTGCCCATCAAACTCTATCGGATTAAGATATTTGCAAATTGTAGGGGAAATCAAGAAGCTACAGGACTTTAGCGGTCATTATAACATTAAAAAGTTCCCAGAAACATGAAAAGTTTCATAACAAGAATTGTTCCTTCCAGTATTGTGGGTACAAACTCATAGCTCAAGAATCTTCCACTGTCAGCCTGTAAGACAAATGATAGATCTGAGAGGAACCTACAATTAAGGAGGTCTGGTGCTCTGAATGAAGGCAGTGTGCCAGTGCAGTTAAGGGGTTCAGGGTGTTTTTGTCCATGTTTCAAGTCCAGGGGGGGAGGGCTTTCTCCACAATGCTTTGCTGCTAACCTAAATTGCCATGTAGATATTTAGCTCACTGTCAGTAAGGGGGGACTGGGGTTAAGGAGACCATGATCTAAACAGAGTGTGCAACATGGGGTTTTGAAATCCTATTGTTTTCCCCTCCTCCTGACCATATAAGCCATATAGTGTACCACTGTGGAGTGCAGCCTGAAATCAATACTCAACAGGGGCTGCGCTTACCTCACCTTTTCAGGGCCCTCTCCAACACCATAGCACAACTGCAAGCAATTACCTCAATCACCCCAGGATTATCTGTTTGTGCGTGATATATGGCTGTCTCCTCAGGCTAGAACGGGAGCTTTGGCCAGACACAGAAGTCCTCTGGGATCAGATGTAAAGAAAGATATAGTCAGAGTTCAGACTGGGTGCGTGCCTCATGTTGAGATGTAGTATCTGTCACCCAACAAAATGTTGCCAAGTTAGAGAGCTCCAAGCCTGGTCTCTGGGGCTTTTATTCAAGTACTTCTTCTTTTTGAGGCATCATTACTTAAGCATGAGCTCAACAGCCAATGTAAGAGTTGAATGATTCAGGTTTCTGAAGGGCAATGCCAATTCTGGAAGCTATATTTACATCTAACTGTTTCCACAAACAAATTTTAAAATTTCGAGATGGTGTGTCTGCAGTTTTATTCATCGCTGACTGAAAGTCTGACGTTGCCCATTTTGGGACACAAAATTCTTCACTACAAGCTCTTTGTACTTCTCACAGCGATTTAGCTGCTCTTTAAAGACGCGTTTATTGATTTCTGGCCACTAGGGGGCAGGGAAAACACCAACCCAAGCTGATAAATACACAACGAATACACAATTTTCTCTAATGTTTTGCTGCTAACCAGAATAATAAGGGAATGGTAAATGGACTCTTTCTTATATAGCGCTTTTCAACCGAACCGGTTCCCAAAGCGCTGTAACAGTAATCTAAGTTAGAACAGTAGTCTAATTAAGGATGGAAGGAGGGAAGGATGTGGGTTATGGGGATCAGAGGTGCAAAAATATGTAGTCGATTTGACAGCCCCTTGGTGCATATATGTTCGCATTAATATTATACCAATATAATATTAAACCATTCCAACAACACAAATGTAATTACATTGCAAAATAAAACACCTCCAGCTTTATGCATAGATACATAAATATTTTTTCTCTGAACTGATACAAATACATATAATGGTGTTTATAAATACCCCGTAGAGCTAAAGACAGTACCCCTAACCCTAGAAATGCCAATAAGTATTGCTATACAGCAGATCTTTGATTTTAAAGCCAAGCAGGCACAAAGGATTTTCAGTTTTGCTGGGAACTGAAAAAACCCTTCACCAAGGGTGTATGGGATCTAAAGCAATGAAACAATGTGAGCCAATGTCCACCCTTTCACTCAAAACCAATTGGCAAGGCAGATTCTGAGTCTCAGATCTGGGTGTAAATCCTCCGCCTGACACCGGGAAGTTCCATTTGGAGTCTTTATGCCCCATATCCTGTTGTCAGAGATCATCCCCAGTTCTCTACTGCCCAATGTATTTCTTGGAAATTGTTCTTCAGACATTCAAACTGTACATGCTGCAGCTTATTACCCATGGAGATGTTACTTTCCACAAATCATCGCCAAGTAAGGCAGGGGCAGGATGAAACAATGAATGGTTTTACAGCAATAAAGCCCACACTCAAAGTCCTCCAAGGAGCTTTTTGAAACATGTTGCTGTTCCAGCATCCGATTTTCTTGGCCTCGTATCATCTGCTGTGAGAACAGCAAGGAGAGATTAAAGCACAGTCCACAGCAAGTAGTCCTGCATAAAGCATTAATGTAGAGAAGGTGTGTTCCTCTGCAGGAAGCTCACCATCAAGAACAAATGAACCAAACAAGACTCCACCTGTCATCCACATAGAGAAAAAACAACAACAAATTGCACAGTTTGTCACATTAAAATCCAAGTTAATATTTCTGTATTCTGATGTAAATGTATTTTCACTAATTTCAACATGAAAATAGGCCTACTGGACAAGAACAGATAGTCAGATCTGTTATTTAAGCAAAAGTACCAAAATATTCTATTACAAGTAAAAGTACTGCTTTCAAAATGTCACTTAAATAAAGGTAAACAAATTATTAGCACTACAATAATATAAATACCATAATAATAATAATAAGTACAGTCTCAAAACAGTCTCGAAACTAAGAATAATCAGTCGAAGGAGACGTTCAAAGTGATACTATAAATTATTAATCCAGTAAGCACACATGTTGTAGATGGTGCACAGGGAGCAACATTTAAATATTTAATCCGTAAGAATAACATTTTTTGTACATGATGTAATGTCTTGAGAGCCGGCGACCAAGCTGTTAAGGTGCATTCAGGTGTGGGTGCACGAAGAGACCACGCAACAACAAGAGCTTCAACGTAAAGGCACTCCATTTCAGAGCCACAGCTTACAAGCAACCTTAGCTCAAAACAGAAAGAAACAGTCTTCTCGGGTCTAACAACACTCTCCTCTCCCATCACGTTCCGCACCTCCTCAACTTCCTCTGAGTGATGAGGTCATTGGATCCAGCTGGGAGGCTGACAGATTCTCGTGTTGGCCCGGCTGCTCATGGGTATTGTAGTCCCTGCATCCCGTCGCCATGATGTTTTGTAGGCCCTGCTGAAACGACCGGGTGGGGACATACCATCCATCTAATACCCGCCTCTGCGTGATGTCACAATAGTATTTTTTGTATGCTAACCAGTAGCTACAGTTTTCAGATAAATGGGATTTTCCCATGTTGAAATGTTGTCACGTAAAAATATGAATTTGTACAAAATGGAATAAATTACCAGTCAAATTGTATCCTTTATTGTATTATTTATGACTAAAGATGTAGACCCATGTCTTTTGTTTGACCAAATGTATTAAATGATCTTTCAAGAATGAGAGGAGACCGTCAACCACTGATGGGACAATAAAAATCAAAGCAACGCGAGCAGAGCAGAGCAGAGAACATGAGTGACTGAATGTAGGCCGGGGGGAATTCAGTGGTTTTTCGGCTGCCATGCAAAGATCCTGTTACTCTGTGTCTTTTAAATAATTTTTGGGGGTTACAGTGTATGTTGAAGCCTTCATTCCTGTTACTGTGTGATTTGACTCTGCATGTGGCTTAAGAAGAGATTCCTCTGTTGTAGGAAAGTGATGTGTCGACGCCACATATAAGCAAAATTGTACCATGATGAGTAAATAAACATAGTAAGGATCTCTTTCTCTCTCTCTCTCTGTGTGTATGTGTGCGCTAAACTGAAACCGTCTTTGTTTCAGCTATTTATTTTTTCTGTGGATGTTTTCCAAAGATAGGCATTTAGAATAAACAGTCCACCATAGATGTACAATCAGCCTGAGCTCTATGGCTACGTTGAAGTGGAAACAAATAATACATCTCCCATATCATTATGTGCAAGTCACTGCAGTATCTTTTGGAACTGCAAATCAGTATTGCAGGTTTCTAATGCTGAGTTTCTGTTAATTTGGGCACAGTCACCTCCCTTCAGCTAGGGAATGTTTTGAGCCTACATTTAGTGGATCTGCACTTTTAAAGGTAATTTCACATCATGTAAAAAAAACCTTTATTTTCATTATTAAGCACTGACTTTAAAAAGGAAATTAGATAAGATCCTAAATCAACCTGATTCAATGCTTTAATTTCAAGACTGACATTAAATCAAATTATCCTGTGAAATGTACATGGACAGCAATTATATGGAACTTTTATTCTATTTGACTCTTAGTCACACAGATACACACACACACACACACACACACACACACAAATGACAGCAAGCTACCATTCAAGGCACAGGCCTGACTATCAGAACAATTTGGGAACAAGGAGGCCTGAGTGTGTCACTGAGAAGACTTGATCATCTACAATGTTATAAGCTGGTGATAATGCCAAAAAAAAAGAAAATCAATTAAAGCAACTTTAAGCTCCAGTAATCAATATTTTGTATAGCAACGCATTAGCTACAACAGCTTTACATGGCGATAATATGTCAGGACTGTGGTTATGTTGGCTTGCTGTGGAGTTAGTTGTTTGTGAAATTGCTTCATCAGTACTTTATGTACAAGGAATCAAAAAATCATTCAAATTTTATTTGTATAGCACCTTCCATACATGCAGGTAAGTGCAGTTCAAAGTGCTTCACAGATGATAAGATATTAAGACTGTCATGGTCTGTGTCTGCACGAGTGTTTGTTTCCTGTTTACTCGTCCTGTGAACCTCTGATCTTGTGGTTTACAGCCTTGTTTCTCCTGTTTTCGAGTCAGTGTCCTGTCCGCCGAGGCGGAGCCTCGAGAGGATTAACCAATAGCAAAGTCCTTTAGAGGGCGGAGCACGTACAAAATAGAAGTGTTCCTTTAATTTTTTTGAGCATTGTACCTTCATCAGCCACTGAGGACCTTGCTCAGCGTTTCTGCGATTGGGCATGTTGGCATGCTACTGTACTTCAGTCATCTACTGTTGCTGGATCCACCATGGAGGTCCGAATCAATTTAGGAGCTTGAAAAGGAAACAATTGGCACAGGAACCATGAATCTACCAGTGGTTCAAATAAATGGTTTTCTGCTTAACTTGCCTCCTTAGCACACTATTCAGCTGTTTTATTTGTTAGCACGTGTCCACTGCATGGATTTCCCAAAGGATAAAACAGTAACTGATACAATCGCATTACTAGTTTAAAGCCAATGGAAAATCTCAACATGCCGTATATTATTGAACATAGTTAAAGGGCCACATACAGAGAATGAAAGAAGAATATGTTTCTGTCTGAGCTCGAGTGAGGCATTCTAACTTTTCCAGATCTCTGGCAGAGCACTGTGCAGGTTGAGTTGTGCCAGTAGCAATAGTGGGAAAAAGACTAATGTGGAAACTAAAGCCACACGCCACAAGATGTACGACAATGGAACACCGCAAAGCTCACACATCCACAATCAGGGCAAAGCCATGTCTCTCGACACCCAGCTTAAACACAAAGCCTTTCTGCCCATATAGAATTGCTTCCATGGACGTAGTAACGTGCTGCATGTCATTAAGGATTTTTCCTCCAGTCTGCTTCCTAATAATGGATACAATATCGTGCAGAGTGTGAGACAGTCATAGACACATAATATACAATCAGCTCTCATACAAGCCACATTCTTGTAGTTCTGTTACTTATACAAAGAATTATCAAAAATGAATTCTAGTGACTCACCATATTCCTATATCCAATCAAGCAACTCATAACTCAAAAGTCCTCACACAGAGTCTTAGGTCATACTGTCCTGTGGTCTAACATAAACTTCTACCTCCGTCATGTCTTCATCATGGGAGAACACGCGCTCCTGTTTCATTGCGTTTGCATTTACATTCATTGAGAGACAGATGGAAAAATTGTACAAGGCTTTTTCTCTCCTCTTGGATCTCGATGGAAAACCAAACTGTCTACAATTTTCTGCTTGTAATTATTAGGTTTCAAGAAGCTTATGTGCAATTGTCTGTTGCAGGTCGACCACTCAAACACCAAGTTAAGTCCCTCTCGCAGACTTTTTAAATGCAATCCTTGTGACAACACACCAACGGTTAATGCAACACATCTTGTGGTGCGGTGTTTCCAATGGGAAAAGTGTGTGTGTGATGGTCTTCATGTCGTTCCACACCCTGGCAGCTACTGTTCCAACGAGAGTTTTAACCTTCTGTTTATTTTCATATCAGGCTTGGCAGTTGGCTTGCTCAGGAGAAGACAGATTCAGTTTCATTAACTATGTTTGTATTTTATAAATAACTATTTAATTTGGCCAGAAGAAGGTGTCTGGATAAGAACCCATTAAGGGCAGTTATATTTTGTGCTGTACATTTTTTTCTCTCAGTGAGCACAACCTGAATTCATTGCTTATTTTGAGATTTTACAAACAAAATGAAAATGTGATTACCTCAGCATAACTGTCCTCCATGCATGGGTGGGTAATTAAGTAGAATATATTTGTTATACTAGATTATGATATTCTGTAAATGGGAGAATGATCATATTAAAATACATCAGTTTATAGCAGTATATCTTCTGGGCAAACCAAGATAGAAGTTAACATGGTTAATTTAATTATGGTTCAGCAACAATTTGGAAGGGACAGGGGTTAAATTCAGGTGCCATATTTTGGACACAAAAACCAAATAATGAGCAGTTTTTATATACATATATAAATATATTTGGGTGACATTTGAAATGTAAATATTGTGTGAAAGGGGGTAGGGGAGTGAGTGTCACGACTTGGCATGATGCAGCAGGAGGGGGACCCAAAAGCAGACAGTTCGGGTGGAACACGAACTTTATTGTATAAACTGAAATACACTTACGACCGGTAAGGCGGGTAGGAATGTGAAGTGACAGGTCCAAAACAGTGAAACAAGGCAAATCCAGAGCCCGGGGAAAACCGGGAGGCAAACGCGACAGCCACACCACGACTAACATGTAACAATGACGCAACAAGGAACCACTGAACAGAGCACACTTAAATACACAGGACACCAAGGAGGGGACGAGCAACAGGTGAACAGGTGAAAACACTTGGCTGAGACAGGACACAGACTCCAACACAGGAAAACTAAGGCACTAAACCACACAACCCAGAAAGCAACAGAAAGCAGGAAACAACCATTCACACAGACAGAGCATGACAGTGAGCTTGTGTGTGGAAGGTTACTGGCAGAATAAGCAATGTTTCAAATGATAGCAATGTGAAATAAGTTAATCTAAGAATAAATAAAGTTATTGGCATCTCTGGTCACCACATGTTCTCAGAACAAAACACATTAAACTATTAAAACATCCCATGTGCTCAAAGCCCTGACTGAATCAAAAGCAGGCTAAATATATCCACTTAGGCTTCAACTTAAATGACCTAATATCTTTTATATAGATAGAAAGATAAAAGAAATTAACTATTCTGCCAAACTTTGTAATTTAGTTTTTCAGTAAAAGCAGACTGTCTTCCCTCATCAATACTATAAACCATGTGTATACAAGCATGATGGGGTGATGAGGTACATGATTACAGACTTTAATGTAGTATTGGTATGTGAGCTGTAAGAAGTTACAGTCTTGACTGTACCTTATTGTGGTCAAAAGATTATGTATTGAGTTATAATGACATTTGTCAAATCTGGATGGGTTCAAGCTGCTAATGGTCAAACAAATTGGAGGCCCCTCCATAGTCCTTGTATATCTCTCCTCATTTAATCTCACATTAAATCAATGATTGCTCCTTAATCCTTATGGTAAGATAATGGACAGTAATAGTAACTGCATACCCAAATGAATCAATCTTGTATTTCTGTAATGAGCTGATCGCGATCACGGGGGAGCGGCTGCTATCCCTGCATGTTAAGGTGTTGCATAGATGCAGCAGGGAAAAGGACCTAAATGCAGACAGCGGGGGCAAGTCAGATCAGAGGGTTGTTTTAAGGATAACAAAAATCTGCTTACACGCAGGAGAAATGTAGGTCCAAACACAAAACACGCAGAACATCCAGGGAGCAGAAACAAGAGCATGAAAATAAGCCAAACAAGTGCAGAGTCCAAGACCAAAACCGACAGCGTATTCACAGCACCATACATGAACAATGACACGACAAGAACCAACCGAACAGAGCACACTGACGAGGGGATACGAGATCAGACACAGAAGGGCAGACACAGACAGGACACTAAGAATGAATCAGAACTGACAGGGAAATAAACTGAAACACCAGACCAGATGTAGACAAGACAAATATCACAACTAAAACAGGAAACACAACCACCCAAACACAGACACATATTCACACACTGCAAAGAATTAGATGTAATTTCTTTCCTCATCCTACTGTACTACAAACAGACTACACTGGAAAACATGCATGTCTTAGTGCGATTATTTAAAGCTTTGGGAAAGATTTGTTGATTCTCTCAAATACAGTTGAATATATTCAAAGTCATACAAAATGTACATTTCTTAAACTATGTCATCTTTAGGGACATATAGATTACATTATATGATTAGACATAAAGTTCCGTACAGCACATGGGCTACATAAATATATATATCTATATACAATTAGTGGGCTCCATAAGCACAGTACAGCTACTTTTACAAAAACCTCCCAGATATATAGCTGCCCGGTGCCTCATTTTTACTCTGCCAAACAGCTGGTGTCCGGGAATGAGATGTTTAGCTGGAAATACCAACTCAGACTTTTAAACTTTTTACTTCTTACTGCCCTGGGATTTACAGTAAGAGGATGGCACGATTCCAGGAGCAGGGTCCAGAGCTGCATGCTGAGCGTCTTTCCTCTGCCAGACACAGGTGAATGTGTCCCCTGTGGATGTTGACAGCAGGAACCCCCTGTCCACTTACAGTTTATGAGCACTGGTTACAAATATGTCTTGAGTTTCATAAATTGCTCCTTATGCTTATATATGACTTGTCACGTGTCTTTAGATGTCTTGAGAACATCCCTTTTCGTTATCAGCCCCTATGACTGTCTGATCAGCAAAACAGAACTTGGAAGCAGAATGAGTCAGCCTGTGTGTTCCATGGAACAGGAACACACAGATTTAGGCAATTAAATAGTTGTTTTTGGTCTACAACCCAAAAAGAAATGCAGGCCTTTCACCTAATCAGTTGTGGTTGTATTCTCGCTAACACCAGCTGTTTTCACACAGATGACTGTGCATATGGGCTATTAGCTGCTACATGATGAAGCATTAGTGAAGGACGTCTACACACTCATACGGAAAAGCAGATATCAGATGGACTGTTCAGGTCACAATGACAAAGCTCACTTTTTTAAAATCTGTTTTATGAATAAAATAAAAATGCCTCAATGTTATTGGAAAAGAACAGACTGTATATGCTCATTTCTTAATCTACGGTAAGCCTAGCTAACTATTTTAAGTGTTTATTTTAGTCATCAACTCACAGAATCTCTCATTTTGAAAAAAAAAGCATGCCCATATTCTCTGGAAAATAAAAAATCAGAATGAATACATAACAGAAATGCATATAATACTGTATTCAAGGAATGCACCTCCTGGAGCAAGGTTTTGATTGTATAATGTCTTTGTGATATTCTTGAGTCTTCCCTTGAGATTTTAATATGATCCAATACTTCTGTTCCGGGAAATTGCATTTAAATTGCTTTATGTCATAATAAATCCAGGTAAACGTCCGGACTGAACAACACTGTGTCACTTGTTCCATGTGGTAGAAATATGCCACTGGTTCCAGACGGCTGGCACTAATCAGACCTCACGTGCGTTCCAAGTTTGATTGCCAGCTCAATCAAACACAATCAAGCGGGAAATTGGAATGCAATCAGCCCCTAGCAGTGAACATTCAAGCCATTTGTCAGATATAAACAAAGAGACAACAGACCGGACAACAGAAGGAGCCAGAGAGCACAAGAGACACAATTGTATTGTAACAAATCCCTCAGTCTTTAAAGAGCACACAGATTTTTGATTCCCAAACCAATCACAAACAGTTCTTATTCTCTCGGAAATTAGAAGACAAAGCATTTTCTTTGGAGTTTTTTTGAGCTTTCAAGTAAGGCGAACGTGAATCAAGAGTCTTCGTTTTCACTTTTGGCAGCACACTGGAAGGGATGCGGACTTCTGCAGAAGGTTCAATAGCATTCCACTGCTTTTATGATAAGCTGAAGCCTGTTAGTGCTAAGCCTGGGAAGTGAAAACCTCAGGCTTGCCAAAAAGCTGTGTAAGCAATGACGGTAGTTGCACTGTTGAAGAAAGAGCATTGGACTTAGCGCTGGACCAGGAGCTAGCCTCTCTGTCCTTGCTGCTTTTGAAATAGGGAGACCACACAAACCACATTCACACCACCTCTGTTTTTGTTACGCTGTCATCTCAACCGAGGATCGAAGCACCCTGCTGAGATGACCTTAGTTAGAAGGAAGAAGAAAGTTCCTATTTATAGTGTGTTTGTACTGATGGAGGACAGAATTGATTCAAATGGGAATGTGATGGTTGTGGTTTCTCAAAAAAAAAAGGATTTCCTCTGAAGCCACAATGCAAAGGGATGATTTACATTGTCATTGACTCATCAATCAGGGGTGATAATTAAAAAATACATATTTGCGTCTGTGTTTTATGTTTTCACACTAGGATTAGTTTAATATCTTAATTATCTGTGGGATATATATACCTTCCTCTGCACCTTTATGGCACAGCAGAGCCATAAATTATAAAGGAACAAGTCAGAAATGTGTCAAGTGCCGATGTGGTACCCTGCAGCTTGGCCACAAATGGAAACCAAATATTCATTGGTGGGGACAGAGTTGACCAAAGGAATATTTAAATGTGCGGCATCTGCCAAACTGACTCACTCAATCGGTTTAGTGAATGATCCTCTGAGAATTATACATTTTCAATGTGTTTTCCCTTTGCTTTCTGACTTTTATGAGCGCCAAATATATAGTATTTGGCTTTTTTTTACGTTTCTGTCACGGAAGAACAGAAGAACATTTGTATCAGACATTGACGAAGCATATGGTGCAAAAGTTATCTCTTTCTCCTCTTGTATAAAAAACTTGGATGAGACATTGTTTGCTATGTTTTCAGTAATTTCTTCTTTATTGTAGGTCTGCTGGATAGTGCAAGGTTTGCTTAACTGCTACCACATGTGAAGCCTTTGTACTGCTGTCAATGTCTTAATGTGAGCGTGTTGTTTCCAGGCCCTGGTGTGGTGAATGTGTATGAGAGAGCGAAAAAGAGACAGATTCACATTGACAACAAGAGAGAAATAATGTATGAATGTATATACTGCATGTGTGTCTGGTGTCTGGTTATTCAGTTTGGGCCTTTTTCCAAATGGGAGCAACGCTAAACCCTAAATCACTGGTACTCCCTCCTTAATACATCTCAATTGCATTATTACCTTCAAAAATATAACTATTTATAACTCAACAGCAGGGTTAAGAAGATCATTTTAAAAAGAAACCGAAACAGAGGTTATGCAATGACTTAAAGATTCTAACAACATTATAACAACATTAACTTCAGAAGCATCTCTCCATGAATCACGGTCTAGTGAGGGCTGGGAGGGATGGGGGCTTTTTTTCCATCAGCGGACTCCGTAAATCTCCCCCAATGACCGGTAGGTGAAAAAATAGAGCAAATGCGAGGCTCTGGGAAGGTAACCGTGGCTGGAAAGGAGACTTGAATTAATTAAAAAGTGGCGGAAAATTACTTAAAGAGAAGGCAAGACTGGAGCGATATGTTGAGTGAATAAACTGTGGAATTGTCTCCTCGTGGTTGAGCTATGCATTACCTACACAGAGGGGCACATACTCATGGGGTCTCCACACTGCACCTTCCTGTTAAATACACATGACTGATTGATTGGAGCCTCAGTCACTCGCACTCCTACTTGCTCACTTCGTATGTGTCAGCTGCTTTGCTGACCTCTATCCACTTCTTCATGGTCCTACTCGCCTTCCTCCCCTCTCTTCTTCATCACTTTGCTTCAGATAGAGGAAGTGGTTTGTGTGCAGACTGTGGCTGGCTGGAACACTGTGCCGTGCACTGGGGAAGCCGAAATTTGAGGCCCTGTACATTAAATGTTCCACTGGAGCAACAACTTCTGTGAGGGGAAATCATGCGGTGGGCCTGTGATCCGAAGGGGGGGGGGCTCGGTCGGGGTAGGAAAGAGAGAGAGAGAGAGAGAGAGAGAGAGCTGGGGGTACTAATGGGGGGAACTGCTCGTGATCCTTAATAAGAACTGGGCTGTTCTGGTGGCTGGGTTGGTTTTGGTGCAGGCCATATACTGTAGATCTGGATCTGACCACATACCTTTATGCATATCGCAGCTTCTTTCACCTCGATCAGACGCAGCTCTCTGCCTCTGCTGTCAGCTGGCCACCAAAGCATGGAAGCAAAAATGAAATACAGAAATTAGTTACAGAGCCAGAGAGCAATGTATGTGCAGTATGTGTGCGAGTGTTTCAGGATGCAGAAACACAGCGCCACCTGTGGATGGGCTTCAATCCAGGACACATTTTGTCGCGTTTAATTTGAAATCCTCGCACGGCTCAGTGTTTTAAAATAGCAGCTGAGAGATTTATGTGGAAGAGATTGTGTGCTGTTGATTTGTTGCGGTGCCCATTACTTTACCAACGATTTACAGATTTGTAATCAGGTCTTACCTCAGCCCATAAAAGCAGCCCTAAGAACAGTTGGAAGCCCACAGAGCAGCCGATGTAAGCATACATATGACATATGATTAAGATAGCAATACTTATTTTTTGTCAGTTTATGGTATTTAAGGTGGGACATTTGCTGCCATTAGCCACTGAATGATGGTACACTTAAGTTTCTGAGATGCTGGATGAGATGTTCCAACCCCGCATGTCAGCTTCACCTCAAGCATAAAATTGCAGTTTTTAAGTTGCCTATGAAAGCAGCCTTCAGTCTGCAAGATTAGTCATCAGACTGACTGTTAATATAATGTGGTTTCTGAATAGTGAGTCAGCCGAGGGGCCAAAACACAGGGGTCCCTAGGTTAGCGTTTTACTTTTTCTAGTGGTTTGTGCATCCTTGCCAGCTTTCTATGAGAGGTAGTCATCTTGAGTCAGTGGCACAGAGGTTGGTTACATCAGATTAATCTGCTTTGAATTTTGTAACAGTCATCGGCTGGCCGGATTGATTAAATAATGCCTTATATAAAAACTCACATAATACTTTGAATGAGAATGAATCATGAGGGATTCCACTGGGCACTGATGTGCATCAACATGACTATAACAATGAAGGGAATATATTATAGGGTTTATCAGCTGTGAAGCGCTCACAAGCTGGTCTATTACAACCTGCATACTAGTGGGAGAAGAATGAAAATAATTTCTCAAGCACGATAGATCAGGTTTAAAAGCTTGCAAAGATGCATGACCAGTGGTACAGCTTATAGATGAATCTACAGTATATAAACAGATATTATATGTGTATACATTTTCCTCCATGAGTAGAAGCTTGTGACATTGTGAGGGAGGGGCTTCCATCTGCTGCACGTTTAACACACGAGTCGCAATTACATTTCTGGAATAGTTTTACAGTTCTGTCTTTGCATTTACTGTTCAAATCTCCATATTACACAACATTCATGTTTATCACTTAATAAAACCCTTGTTGATAATGTCTTTAAAACAATTAATAATCATACAAACAAAGTTGGTTATGTTTTGACAGCCATTATACACAGACAGTTACAGGCTTTCAGTTGCAGCCTTTAGCCGCTGGTTTGACTGGCGAAGGGTCGCCAAATCACTCAGAAGTGAGTGATAACACATAATCTCAATAAATCTGTAAATATACACTGGCCAAATGACTGGCTCATAGTTCAACATCTGGCTAAGCCTCTGTTTTAAACTTCTCTCCAGATTGTTTGAAGAATCTTCTATCCAGCTGGAACAAACAAAGAAAATTCCTGGTTGGCCAATATAATCATTTTCAACTACTGTATAGTTTACTAAGTCCTTACATTTCGTCATCACCATGACAAATGTCACTTCCGGTCCCCATCTTTGTTTGAAGGAGAAGATCTTTGATTGCAGGTTGTAAGGTCACAACAACTTGAGGAAAGCCGACTGTAGCCGACTACAACAAGTAGATGTGCCCTTTCTGTGGCTAACCATTATGTTGCCATGGTTATGGCTCAATGGCTAGTGCTATGGCTGTAACATTCATTGTGGCTGTGATTGTGAGTGACTGGCTACAGCGCATATAATAGCAACACAGCCAAGACACGGTTTTAAAGCCAGATTTTAAAGATGTATTACCGGTTTACTGCAGAAATACAGGAAGAGCATCACCTCATCGCTCAGTCAACCATGTCAACTCACAGGTTAGTTACTGTTACACAATTAAAACACAGCCTTGCTAATAAAAAGAGCCAATAGCTGCAACCATAATCACAGCAACAGTATTGCCCATAGCTAATGTTATAACGTTATTATTGCTCATTATTCAATATACATAAATTGTTACAAAGCTTATTTTTCTCTCAGCTTATCTATTAAAATTAAAATAATCATGTTCTAAAAGGGTAGAAATTCTCAGTAGCATTTATCTCAAAATAGCAAAACAAAGGTTGGGTTTTCTTCTGTCTGATTGCTGAATAACATCAGGAGTGGGTGTGGGTGGAGGAGGAATGGAGGGACCCAAACGCACACAGCCAGTACGCAAAACGTTCTTACAAAAAGGTTAAGTCCACCAGGGAACAAAGGTAGTATCCAACGCGTAGACAGCTCAGACATGGCCTTCACAAGCAGTAACATAGACCTCTCATACATTGACATTGACATTGACACAAGGAAACAAGGAACTGAACACACTTAAATACACAGGATGTTAACGAGGGGATGGACCACAGGTGCACACAGGAGAACAGGTGAAGACACTCTGACAGTCAGGGAGACACGAAGGAGGCTGAGACACGAAGGAGGCTGAGACAGGACCAAACACCGGAGAACGACAGCTGTAACCACAAGACAGAGGAACAACAAACACATGAAACAGTCACAGATAGGGGGCGTGACACAGGAGCCCTAAAGCAAAAAACACAAGACAGGTAACAAACACATGAAACACAGTCACACACACAGACGGGACATAACAAATAACTGGACACTGGGTGTTTCATTGATTGTTGTCCTCACAATAAAGGTTTTCATTAAATCAATATTTCCTTTCTCTGATTTGAAATTTTGTTTTTAAATGAACAGCATGATGACAGATTATACTCTGCCTAGGTTCCATAGGTGGTTTTGTTTTATTTTGTAGAAAAGAGACCCACAGCTCCTTAGTGAGTAATTTGTTTAATAATCAACAACTACAGAGCATTTAAGCCTTTTACTTTACAAGTCATGTTAAAAATAAGTCTTTCAAATGTCTTGAAAATAGTAAGAAAATATTGAATACATTGGCAATATCTGTGCCAAACAACTTGGAGGTAATAATGTGATTTTACCACAAGATGGCAGCAAACTGTTAGCTATGGCTGGTTACACAGCTGTCAGAGGGTCAGAAAAGGTGTGTGGGAGGGACAGACAACATCCATGAGCCATGTTGTGATTGTTTTCATATTGTAATTTGGAAAGAGTCGGTAGTTCAAACATCCTGGAGAATTACACCTCAGTGGGTCAGTACTATGGCACAACATGTTTCACAGTAGATTATACTCATGCGCCTTCTCTCCATTTGGGTTGAAATGCCAAACGTCTTGAGTTTGTTATGAAAATGCTTTTAAGAAATAAGTGATTCTAGTATTAGTAATACATTTATTGTAACGCACAAACACATGAATCCTTCATAGCATGTGTTTCTTATAATGAAGTATAACCTGATATATTACTATTTAAGCACTTGGCAAGCAATAATACATACTCAATGTGAACAACTAAGTACTAACGCAGCCCATCTTTAGTGACAGTATTGCATTCCAGATATTTCCTCATATAGATTTCAAAGACCCTCCCCCCCCAACATTTAACATGCACACAGACACAGGAAATACTATTGTTCTAGACAGGAAATGCTGAGAGTGGGGCCTCAGATGACACTCCTAAAGACTGAGACTGAGGAGCAAAGTGACCACTGAATGACAACATGGGTGAGCTTGATAAAACCACAGGAAGGCAGAAAACCATAATGGCCTGCCTGCAATGGACTATTTCTATCATGTCACCGAGTTCTGTCTTTGTCTGTCTTAGTGACCTTTATTCCAGCATGTGCAGACACTTACAGTACACACACACACACACACACCTACACACATACACGCACACGCACACGCACACGCACACGCACACGCACACGCACACACGCACACACACACACACACACACACACACACGTGGATGCACAAATCAAAGCCAGTATTGTGGGTCGCAGCCACTAGAAAAGAGTCTCACACAGCTATAGGAAGTTAAGCCATGATAACTGAGTAGGAATCTTGGCCTGAAATCACTATAGATACACAATATGGCAAACGCATTCAAAATCAAGTCCAAGTGATATTCACTGCAATTATTTTTGTTCCACTCAGATAAAACCCATGTGTAAAACAAAAGCTTTAACAACTGCTTTTGTTAGGTTTGAATTCCAATTTAATTTGAAGCACTTATTAAAACAACAGAATTTGAACAAAACAGTATGATCATATCATCACAGTTTGATTCCACTGAAAGGCAATAATAGAAGAACATTAATATTGAGTTTTTGCTCAGCCCTCGTTTAAGGTTGGATCAAAGGATACATGTAGGGATTGAGTGAAGAGTAAGGAGATAAACATAGTCAGAGAGTGTCCTCATAAGAACAGCTTTATCACTTTTACCTTGTGTGCACGTGTATTCTTGTGTGCTTATGTCTAGGCCTCTGTATTGTTTTCACATGTAGAAATAACTAGATTCAGTGTAGCTTGGACTGAATTTAGTGCAAAAATCCAAAATGTTCTTGTTTCCTCCCATCAATGCCTGTGTCACTCACACACGCAGACACGCGCACATTTCTACACACCAGATGACTACACACCAGATGACGTGCAGCTAGCTCCATGCCTGAGTAGCACACTGCGACACAGCGTCCAACTCCCTCCCTCCCTCCCTCCCTCTCCTTCTGCAGTCCTCGCCTCTCCTGTCCCAGGCAGCGCTGCTCCCGCCTCCTCCTGCAGCCCTGCCCGACTGCTCATCAATAAGCTGTATTAGCCCATCACTAATCATATTGCGAGAGACAGAGAGAGAGAGTAGTGCAGCCAGACTTTGTGTGCATCATCAGTGTGTTGTGTGTGCAGTTGGTGAGGGAGGAGGGAGGGATGTATCCTAGCGAGGAGCTTTCCCTGTTGTAGTAACCAACCGCACGCCGCCTGCCAGCCATTACTTCACTGCAGCAGCAATCAGCCCCTCCGTACTTAGTGAGCCAGACACACTAACCTGTCTGTCCCCTCCTCTTTTCTCTCTCTCTCTCTCTCTCTCTCTCTCTCTCTGCATATTCAGCAGAGCTGCCCTCCTCTCCTCCTCATCACTCTTCCACTCCTGCGGCGTTGCTCTCTGCTTGAAAGGGGACTCTGGCCTGCTCCTCACCTACTGATTCTGCATGACTGTCACAAAGGTAAGACCACATTGGATGGGGAACAACTTTCAGCATGTCACCAGCAATTTGGGCTTGGGGTTAGATTGGACTGTGAAGGTTATTTAAGGTGCTATTCTCGTGTATCTCTGTGTGTGTGTGTGTGGAGTGAAGATTTTTCAGTAGTGCTGGAGTTGCCGGGTAGTGCAAGGTTATCAGGATGTGTGTTAATGTGTGTTTGTCCTGTTATCATTGTGCTCCCACACGAAATGCAGCCAAAATCCAATTCTGTGGCTACATTCTCTAATTTGCAGCATATTACAGGCTGGCAACAATTTGCTCTGGGCATGAGGAACTTGTTCTTTTTATCTGTGTGGCAGCTATATAAACTTTATTTAAACAAGACTTGACATTCAGAGAAGATATTAAATATCAGGCCTGACATTTGAAGACAAAACTGTTTCTTGTAGACTCCCTTTCAAACTCAGTTAACATACTGTGTGCAAGATTGCCGAAAGATGTTGTGTTGCTGATAATGTTTAGCAGGTTTGGTTGTTTAATGTGTTCTGTTCATTTCTACAAATAAGAATATGAGAACAGGTATCAGGTCCACACTGATTTGGTGTTTTGTTTGCTAGAAGCTTCTCCTAAAGCCCTACTGTGACTTTAACAAAAAATGATTTATAATACACAATATATGCAAATGATGGCTTATAGCAGATTTCTAATTACTTCACATGAAAACATACTGCAACTGGATGTTTACTGGAGATTTCGATAGTGTCAGTGTGCTTCAGTCATGTTGTGGCTTCTCCTTGATATACTGTGGCTTGGATTGTACCTCATTTGTACATCGCTTTGGACCAAAGCGTCTGCCAAATGAATAAATCTAAGACAAACTGTAAATGGTTCCAACTGTCACATTATGGGGGCTTAGCCTGCATTAGGCCATGAAAAGCAGGTTCCCACAAAGCAAACCACAACATTTTAGGGTTAAGACTTGGTTAATGTTAGGTTTAAGTTAATTTTGGGGTTAGGCATATAGCAATATGAATAATATTATGCTGAGTCTTCTGGAAATAGATATAAATCAATGCAGTGTTCTCTCAAGTGACACAAAACAAATGTGTGTGTGTGTGTGTGTGTATTAGCAGTACAAAGCTGATCTTAAAGTAGCTATGTCAGCCCACTTGGGTGACAGTTTCTGCGCACCCATGTGTGTATTGGTGGTCGCAGTCTGTCCTTAATGCTGCAGCAGCCGGTTGAATCCTCTTAATCAATTACCAGAGGGAGAGTCAGTGAGAGAGAGAGAGAGATAGAGACACAGACAAACAGGAGGAGGGACACAGAGAGAGGAAGTTAGCACACGTACTCCCATGTAGATTAACTTGGACCAAAATAGATGACCTATTGTAGACACAGGACAATGGCCTATTTACTCAAACATATGGTAACACATCTGCAAGTTCCACACAAACGTTCTGGTGATACAGAATGGCATAGTTTAGTGTTTCTAGCCTACAATCTCTAACACAAAAATGCATAAATTCACAGACGATTGCCCTCAAAGTACAATTTTTCTGCCTGTGTGGGAGAGGTGTGCATGCTGCTGCGTAGGTGGACGTTCTCCACGATGAGAACTGAAAGAGAAAAAGGTCAGGCGCTCATGAGTTGGCATTGAGCCAAAGCCTAAATCCGACTGTAGACAAGGGGAAAGACATTCACGAGAATTTTAATGAATACAGCTGATTTCTTTTGCTTGTGATTCCCACCTGCAATTTTTTAATTGGGGTGAGGAGGAAGGAGAGAAGGAACAAAAAAAAAGGAAAGACAAAAAAGTGCTTTGACGTGTCTGTAAATATGGTATGGAAGCACATTACCCAGTCGTATATAAAAGATGATGGGTTGAGAGAGAGAGTCTAGGGAGCTGTTTTCATGGCGGTCCCTGCCAACAGCAGGGAGGTCACCTTGGGACGGATGCAGGACAAGAGCCTCTATGCTGACGAGGCTGAACAGCCTTCTACCCCTCAGTCAGCCCACAGAATCACACTGACAGTATTCTGGAAATACGGCCCCTGTAATGCTTCTTAGTATCAGACCAACATTTGTTTGGTGTAGCCTGACCTTGTAACATTACAGTTTAGATTTACAGTGATTTTCAATGGGGACATGGATATTTACAAGTGTAGCATCAGCATGAGAGTAAGGTCATGTCTTTATATTATGCATAATGTAAAAAAAGTAGTGTTAATGTTGTGTTGTTTTTTTCGCACCAGCTAAACGACACAGAATTACACACATTCGTTGCACAGGTTGAGTACTGCCGGTTGGATTATCTCCTCAGACCCATTAGCACATGCCTGATTACTCAACAACTCAATTATTAAAAGCTCAATCAATACGTTTCTGTGCTTTAATTTACTGAGTTATAAGCTGCCTTTACATTTAGCATAACCCATTAAGTGACAAAGGAAGAAATAAAATGCTGATGCATCACCAGATTTACAATATTTACAGATCACAGATCAGGTCATATATTTCACGACAAAATAGCAAAGGTCAGGCTGGCAACCTATGCTGGTATCAGACCAAACAGAACAAAAACAAATATTAAAGCTGCATTATCAAAACATAGTGTGCTGTATATTGAATGTTGTTTGGGCTGTGATTTACTTCTATGTCAGAAATGCTACTAAACTGGGACTTTTTTAAGGGTCTAAGCATGCATATGATGTATAGCCTGTCATGTGGTTATATAAAGATTTCATAGCAAATTAATCTCAGTATACAATAATATGTTTGTTAGTCTGCTGTGTGCCTGTCTGCATGTTTCCCTTAACATCCCTTAAACACTTCAAAAACACACAGTACTGTGCAAATGTTTTAGGCAGGTGTGAAAAAATGCTGTAAACTAAGATGCTTTCAAAAATTGAAGTGTTAATAGTTTAGTTTCATCAATTAACAAAATGATAAGTGAGCGAACAAAAAAAAATCTAAATCAAATCAATATTTGGTGTGACCACCCTTTTCCTTCAAACTAGCATCACTTCTTATAGATACACTTGCACAGAAACGGTCAACGTTGAGGATCGGCCGGCCAAGGAAACTTAGTGCAGCAGATGAAAAACACATCAAGCT
>JAVQJF010087772.1:0-12549 GCA_036023855.1 Gadopsis marmoratus
GCACTGTGGTAAGCATAGTGCAGATTGCATCATGAAATGCAATACAATGACAACTGAGGGATTAACAGATAAATTAATTAATTAGCCTGCTGTATCTTATTTGATTCACACATTTTCAAAACAATTTTACTATAAAATAAAGTACAAAATATGAAGTAATTATAAGTTGCTCCAATACAGTAAATATTCATACTGAAATATTTGTAAAAATATAAATGTTATTGTTACCGTAACCTTTTCAAAATGTGCAAAGATTTTCCAAAACCGTATGACTCACCATCATGTGACGGTAGCCATGTTGGATTTGGCATTCAAAGGCTCGCTACTACCTGCAGTGCACGGATAATCCACCAGAGGGCAGAAGGCATGTGTCAGACTGCATACAACAGGTTTTTTCAGAAAGGTATTGATCATGTTGATGACATAGAGGTCTCAGAAACCCATGTTGCAAATATGATACAGTTGGCGTTAAAGCGTAAAGATAAATCAACACAATCAATTAGCAGCCAGACACAAAGCTTCTAGTCCAGCAGGACTATAAATGGAAAGTGAACTTGCGATTAGTGATGACTGATTGGGCAGAAATGAGCAGTAGTTCTCACACACACCCCCGACAAATATGAATGAATGACTAAAAAGAGATAACTCTGTTATGACACAGCGCTATATAAATAAAACTGAATTGAATTTCTTGCCTACAGAGTTACATCATTTGATGTAAAAACCAAAAACAATGACACCGGACATGTGACCTGAGTATTCAGTGGTTAAAGACATAGAGCGTCAGTATCATGACATGCTGGCAGTAATGTACTGAAAAGGTGGGGCTCATTAAAAATAATGAGCTGTGTGGGTCGTACCAGTCATATTAGTCCCCTATCACGAGCTGTTATCACAGTTTAATACAAGGCTATTTCAGTTCACCACTGAGACCTTAAAACCAGGGAAATGTCTCTCCTACACCTTCATTGGCTTAATGAATTTCATTCCCTCCTGCATGAGAAATAATTAAATATGATGTGATATTGTTAACATATACATTATTATACATCCATGTTATGAAGGCAGCAGGGGGTGTGTTCTATAAGTTTTCCTTAACAGCAGTAACCTGTAGCTTTGGTACTCGTCTGTATATTATTCAGGTTGCGTTATCCACCCAACTAGGCAAAGAAAACGTGTTGCAACAAAATGAAGAGACTTTAACTGAGCGACAGGAAGAAGAAAGAAAATAAATACTACATTCTTTAAGCTGCTCATGTCGAACTCTGTGTTATATATTTCTATAATATAACTGTAGGGATGTAAAGGTCTCTGGTATATATGTATATGTAATAAAGGGTCTCTCAATATTGATTTTACACCGTGGAACTGTTCTTTATATTCCTTCTTTCCTCTATTATCATCTACTCAACAGTGGAATTATGCTGCTCTCTCATATGGAATGAGTATAATATTCAAGAGAGAGAGTTTGATTTGGTAAGTGGACAGCAATTATTTAGGGCTTTTATCAAAAGCATTTTAATAATTTGCCTTTCAACTCCCCCATTCACACACACACACTCACTCACTCACACACCAGTGCTGAAAACCATGCAAGGCACTGGGCTAACCATCAAGAGCAATTGGGATTCAGTGTCTTGCTCAAGGACACTTTGACATGTGGACAGGAGGAGCCGGGGGCCGAGCCCCAACAGACATTCTCTTACGCATGCATCCTGTCCAGAGGCTGTCCAAAAAGTGGTAGGACTTTGTCAGTTGGTTCTTAGAAGTGCTAATTCATTAGTTTACAGTAAGCTGAAAAATATCAGGTGAAAGTTCATCGGGGTCGCCACACCCAACACGGCACTAACGACATTATGTCACCGTGGAACATGAAAACGTAGCATTGCTGGCTGATTTACCAGCATCACACCGAGTCTGAAATTCAAAAGGCCTGCTAACGAACCCTAGAGGCCGCCGTTATCCTCATTACATGTCATAAAGTGTTGGACGAAATGACCAACAATATGATGGTGTTGCCAGGAGACGAACCATGGGGTCACTGAAATGAAAAATGTTCATCCCCTTCATAAGCCAAAGCAAGTACAGGAAATCCTGCATGCACATCTGGCAGATTGGCCGGAGCAATAAGAAAGCTCACTGCATGACCAAAATGCAAAAGGTTCATCCTCTGGGGGGCATGCATGTGCTCAGTAATTACATGGCAATCTCATATTTCTTGTGAATACATAAGTGGGCGTTCAGGCAGGAACGATGTTTGTTGTTCTGCAAAACATTACAAGTCATGCGCTGGGGACCATGAATGTCCTGGCATTACATTTGCAAGTAGCAAGCGAATGTGAAAAAGGTCAAATTTCAATTTCGGTAGCTGCTGAAATATCTGGACTAAACCACAGACCAACCGGCACAAACAACCAGATGCAACTAATATATCCTTTACACACTGGAAGCCTTTCTGAACCAAAGCATTTCGCCTAAAGTCTGCACTGCAAACACAACCTTATTGTTTCTTGTCATGTACTTTGCTGTGTCATAATACACACAGCGCTGTATGGGATGCAGACCGCAGCAGACGCTGATTAGCTTTCAACACAAGCCATTAATGTTAACAGTATCCTCCTCTTGCCTCAATGGTGACTCTATGCAGCTGCTGTCCTCTCACATTGGACAACACTGCCTGGTATTAACTACCACATTAAACTTTAACAATGGCATGTTATTGCCATTTATTAGAGCAGCTCCTCTATAATTGAGTTACAAGCGAGCTGAGAGGAGAAACATGCTTGGTTTAGAAATCACGTTGGCACATTTAAAATGTTCCTTTTCTTTGGCGTCTGACACGTTGAGCAACTTTAAAATAGAAGGCCGCCTGTGATGATAGTGTGATTGAAGCTATTAGCATATCCGATGTGTTTGTATTGATATACCATTTACTCAAAATATCTTGGAGAGCACAATAGCGCAGCAACACTGCAACAGTGCTGTGTTTCCAACACTAAACAGGATTAGTGTGACAGCGAGAGGTTGGAGGGGGAGACAGCGAGGAGAGAGAGAGAGCAGCCCCTAAGTGACTCTTTCATTTGTATGCCAGTGGATGGCTGCGAGGCGTGTTGTTAAAAGATAAGGACTGGCCTCTGAGGCCACTGGAGACTAACAGAGGGCCTGGCACTGCATGTTACAACAGCAGTATCACAGCCGCTCTGCTGTGCTCTACAATACCGCTGTAACAGATAGGATGCCGCTGACACCCAGAGCAGGCCTCTCCGATCGCCGGATTTGTTCCCGGCACACTGTACTAAATCCAAATGAGCGCCAAAAACCCAAAAGGCGTCACAAATGAAAACACAGCGAGAAAATTAAGCAAATCATAGGAAGAAGAAAAGCCTTGTTCTTCCCAGATGACTTTATTACGATACCATCTGTTCAAAGGAAAATGTCGCGCCTCCGCACATCTGTGCCACACAATGCTTTTAACTTCTTAACAATAAAAGCAAAATAACACCCCATGATATTGCTCAAAGAAAACACATAATCCCGTATTTGTAACCCTCGGTCATCCGTCTTGGTCCCAAAACTGCTCAAAGCTATGTGTCATTCATTCGGCGCTTCCTGCCAGCATATTTCAGAAAACTGTACAGACTGGAATTTGCTGAAGCTTTTCTGCTGCAGGGGTAAAAATACTGCTCAAGCTATCAGAGTGAGGACGCCAAGACGTTGGCCCATGCATCAAGTTGAAGTATCACTTCTCTGTGTTATGCTTGAAAAATGCCTCAGCTGTCCTCACTGTTACGTTACAACTTTTGGTTTTAATCTTGGCTACGTTTTAAATGAAGCGCACTCACATCTGACTAGTGTTATCAGGGGAATTCATGTCATTAACGAATTAGCCCTGCAGCAACACTGTAAAATGAAATTCAACATCACCAGCGCTGATGCAACTTGGCCGCGCTTGTTTATCCAGTGAGGAGTCTTTGGGGGCCCGGAACCTTTCCAAGAGGCAGGGAACACCCCGGACAGGTCCCCAGTCTATGACGGGGCACATTCACACCTGCAGGTGTACATTTAGAGTCATCGGTTTACCTGACTGCATGTCCCTGTACTGAAGAAACCGGACCGCCATGAGGGACCCGTGCAGGCACTAGGAGAAACGGCAAACTCAAAGCGTGGCCATGGATTTCAACTGGGTTCCAACTGAGGACGTTTTAGTTAGAGGCGGCCATATAAAGGAATTACCATATATTAAACAATCTCATCATTTTGGATATTCATCATTTATTGATTTTCATAGTTTTCACTGACGCCTCCCATTTTTAAGAGCATGTGAGAAAGTGGGTTTTATATTGAATATCTTAGCTATGGGTTCAATCCTCCCACCAATGCACATCTTCTGTTTTTCCTGTTTTTATTGTGTGAACAAGTTCTTACAAATGAGGCCATGAAACCCTCACCCCTGACCAACATCCACCCGGACCAGGCAGACAAGGAGCGTCCGTTCTTCTCCAGACCCTTAAAGAGAAACATGGCAGGAGCAGCATCAGCTGATCAGACTGATGTTGGGCTAGTAGCATCATATATCATCTCTCTGCTCACAGAGAACTTAGTGCTCATCTCTACTGCGATGGAGCGTGATCCCACACAGGTGCTGAATTAATATTCTTCTTGTTTGCCGTTTCTCATTGGCTGCTGTTACCTAATTAATGTTTGCAAGTCAAAGTTCTACCCGTTTCTCATTGGCTGCTGCTTGTGATAAATATCGATACCTAATTAAACTCAAATTTCTAAGCGTTGCATTTGTTTCACACTCGTGAACATAATTTCTATTCACATGGCTTTTTTGCTCCCTTTGAAACTAATGCTAATGATATTCTGTTTAACTGTCCAGTTCAAATCAGATGCGTTATGTGGTGCTCGGTGACATGCTTTTTTAATGACACACACATAATAATCAACATTAATATTCAGAGAAGACAATTAGTCTACATTTTATTTGATGAGGGGCAGTAAGGCACCTGGATAACGGACAGGGGGCACTGGCCCAAAAAATGTTGAGAACCACTGTCTTAGTTTAACATGTTAGCATGCTAACAAATGCTAATTAGCACTAAACACTGTTGAAGCTGATGGAAATGTAATTAGTTTTGCAGGTATTGGACAAAGTAAAATATGACCGGCTGGAACGCAGGTCAATAGGATTCATCTTTTGGGTACCAAGAATAATATCTGTAGCAAATCTCATGGCAATCCATCCAATAGTTGTACAGATGTTTCAGTCCAGACCAAAGTGGTGGGCTGACCCACCGACCAACACTGCCACCTCGAAAACCACATTGCTAGCATGGAATTACTGAAGATATTACTCAGACGTCTAACTTGTGGTGGAAATTACAGATGATTCACATTTGCACATAAAAAATAAATTGTCTCTGAAATGATTACAAATCAGGTTTTGTCCCATGTGAATGGTTTTCAGTGTTATCTTCATGACTGGTGTCGCCTGCCGCACTACTAGTTGAATGCTGCTTCTTTATTACTGTATCTGAAATATTTTCCTAACCATTACACCCAACTTAGATTAAAACGGCTACAAGGACAGCGCCACAGAGAACACGATTCCATTAACAATGCTTGGCTCGCAGCAGGGCTGGACATGCGGCGAAGAGCCTGAGGGGAATTCGGTTTTTTTTGGTTTGTTCTTTTTACAGTCAGCAAGGACCCACAATGCTCAGAACGGATTACTGTATCTGGAGGACTTGACATAAACAATACCAACCCACGTGCACATTTCCTGGCTGCTGTGTGAGCAGAAACAAACACAGTTGCACTTGACATATAGCTCTAGAATTAGCATGAAGGTGAAGCTCTGCTACTTTGATTAGCCTCCTCAGATTTCACGTGGGCAACGATTCACAAAAGAACATGTCACGCAGCCTCATTTCTGGAAAGAATTACATCACGTTTAATTCTCCTCCAATGGGATTAGCAGCAGGTAAGAGGCAGCTCTCAATGCACTTAATAAATCACATGAAATGAGATTTGACTACATTTGTTGTAAACATTCAAGACTGATGGTGCTGCCAAGACTGGATCACGGGATAATAACATTTCTGGGATTTTGTTTGGCAACAATTGGATTCAAAGTAATCTGATCCTGATGCTTCCAGCACAAATAGAAGCTTTAACAGAGGTGATTATGGAAACCAACGATACTGTACACATGCGTCGTCGTGACAACATCACCAAGAGTTAACCTTTCTGTCTGAATGAGAGAGAGGAAGACAGCGCCTCCGGTGGAGCAAATGTTTCGGCCCGTGGCGACGACAACGGCGGGAACGTGCACATGAGTTGATGTCAAGCAGTGATGGATGAAGGCAACAAATGTGAACAAGAAACATCTCTTTGTCATTTCATTTGTGAATACAACAGGCCATTTGTCAGCGCCCGATGGAAAACACTTGTCCTGGATGGTGATGCATCCAGATAACGCAGAGTCAAACTCATTCAGCCACTAATTTGCAGCAACATGGTTTGATTTATCATCTGGCAGATGTTGGGGGGGGTCTTTTTTTATTTTTTTTATCCCCAACCAGATACACAGGTGCAGGTGTTGGGGGGGATGCAGTTTACAACTGTGACAATGATGGGAAACAGCTGGTCCAGGAGTCATTCGCTACGACCTCCACACATTTGAATTGCAACCTCTGAATAAACCTGTCAGTTGTGGTTAGGTATCGGCTGCTGGGGCAATTTTCCAACGCAGGCCACCTCCTCTCCCTTTCTATCTGCTAAATATGCAATGTTGATGCCGGGGTCCCTCAGGAACTCGCCTTGACAGTGCGGCAGGAGACTCTCTTGGCAAATGCACAAAGGCTCTGACTCTAAGCCTAATATTTTCATCTCTGGTAGCTGTTGATATTACAGCCAGGCTCCCATAAGGCTACAAGAACAAATCCACATTCTATACGGTGACAACTCATGTAGCAAGACAAAAAACTAAATACAAAAACTCATACAGGCTGATATTCAAGCAGCTAAATCACACTGGGGCGAATTGGCCATCTTTAAAGGGCCAGTTCACCCAAATTATAAAGCAATATATATTTTCTCATAATCAATGTTGCGTAGTCACGTAGAAACTTTTGGCTTTGTTGTACCGCAGTTTTGAGGTATCTGTCTCTAACACAGTGGAGACGAGTGGAGTTCAATTTGTGACGCTCAGAACATTTAAGCTACGTAACAGAAAACAGGACCCCGTCCTTATGAATAATTCAGAAAAGTTGCTGTGTGTTTTCATGTCATGACTCAGAGTGTGATGTGTGACACAAATTGGATGCTCAGGGTGTTAAAGCACTTTATTTGCCACCGTGTGTGTGTGTGTGTGTGTCACAGCCACTGCTGACTGTGTTGGGGGGGGTACTGTGTTGCATTCTGGGAAGGATTTTGGTTGCTTGACCCATATCGGGGACAGAAAGTCAGGATATGTCGGCCTGTGCTGCTTCGATTTCTACCACTTTAAAATCAGATTCTAGTACTTCTTTGTGGAAGAGTAATACTAAATCACTGTTGGACTCTGGTGACATTTGGGAAACTCCTTAAGAATTATCTTTAATGGAGCGGGACAATTAGGACTGCAACTAACAATTATTTTCATTATTGATCAGTCTGCTGATAATTTTTTCCCTTCATCAATAGATCACCTAGTCTATACGGACGCCAGACGACACGAGATCCCACAGCCCAAAACAAGTCGATGTGCTTGTTTAGCCGAAAACCCAAAGATTTCCAATTCACAATGATAAAAAACAGAGAAAAGCAACAGCAACCCCCAACTCTGAGAAACTGGAGTGAGCAAATGATTTGATACATGACTTAAAGTGTAACTCATCCCTCACATCCAGCAGGAAACAGGCGTGGCCTCGTGGCAGCGTAATGTGTGTGGGTCACAAGACATGTTTGAGTGAGCAGTAACTCTTTAAATTATTAATTATTCAGATTCATTTTCTCTCGACTGACACTGGCACATTTGTATATACGGCCTCAGTGCTGGTTGGTCTTTCTGTGCAGAGGGTCTTAATATACTCACATATTCGCCATATGTGTCCTGAACTATGGGAGGAGCCGGCCGGTATCCAGCGGTTGGGGGTGCACCTCTGGCTCTCTGAACCCCCCTCCCTCTGGAAGATGGAGCGCGGCTGGGCAGGGCTCCTCTGGGCGCTGCGCCTCGGGGCACCGCTGCATGCAGGGGAGGAACTCCTCCTCGACTCCTGACGTAAGACACAAACATCCACCCGGGTTCAGATGAAGGGGCACCAACTTTAATACATTTTTTATATGTCTCTGCTTTTTGGAGGAAAATGTCATCAATTCTGTGAATTATTGGAGGGAGACATGGATATGTGTGCATAGTTGGGATGGGTCAGGTAACGTGCAGTACTCCCTCTTTCAACACATGTTCAAATGATCTTAAAGCATTAAAATATACTATTACAAGGATAGTATTGTATGTCGTCGATACGAGACGTCCCCTGAATTCCAGGTCTTTATGATGAGGTGCTGTAATTTATTATGTTTGCAGTCAAGCTGCCTCGTCTACTTCCACTCCAGTTAATGATTTCCTGCATCGGCCAGAATGACTTTGTGCAACCGTAGCCATGAATTTGATACATTCAGTGGCAGGTTATATGTGTAGGTGGAGACAGAGGAACAGCGAGGGTGGAGGGCAAGTTCCTCCAGTAGAGAAAAAGTGAGTCATGTCCATTACTCAAAACACAGCGTGTCTTGAAAATTGCTTTTCTGTCTATTGAGGAAAATGCAGATGGGAAAAAGGTATTTGTGCCTGTTTAGTGATGGATGCTTCCTTGTCTGGTTGTTGCTTTTTTAAATGCTAAGTCTTGAAATGAAGTCTTGCATTTGGACTCTGAGGAAGGAACCAGATTTTTACCATGAATGTTTTAGATATTGTGGTGTTTATTGGGGGGGTTTTAATTTAACTTTTAATACTTGGCAAAGCAAGCTGGGCTTTCATGAAATATCTGCGAGGCACTGATCTGTACTGTCATCTAGATGAATACACATAAACCCCAGAGTCGAACCTGCAGAGAGTCAAGCTGCTCTGTTGGAAATCAAAACCAGTTTGACCTTGTGGTTTGGTGGCTTTCTACAGCGAGCGAGCTTTCTTTTAAAAAGCAGTTAACAGATCTGCGGCGGCAGCAGAAAACCATCAAGACTGCTCTCCGGGTCATTTTTGTTCAATGCTTTCCATTTCAGCTGTGGAACGTCGCTGATATGTGAGGAGAACCAAAAGGAAAAAAACATATTTCAAGTTTAGATTGTCCTTAATTTATACCTTATTGACACATGACTGAATGTTGATTCTACTGTTTTCTTCACGAAGGAAACCTTGTGACGTCTGTCCAGTCTTGGCACTGGTAGTACTGTCACATTATGTGTGTGGTCTCTTCAAGTGGCAGATCCGACTCACATGACCACTAGATGATCTTTACCTGTTGTTATTGCACCTGATGAAGACTCTTTGCTCAGAAACGTGTTGGTCTATCTGAGCTTTAACAAAGATTTTTCTATCACATTATCAGAGTGGATCACCGTGGACGTCCATTCTCAGTGAGCTCAGTCACTATTGATTTCATTTTCAGAGCTGCTTCTCCAGTCAAAGTGAAAGCAGAGAGGAATATTTGACATGTACAAAGTCTCCATGCGGAGTCGTGGTATTGATCAACAGGAAGCACGTGTGAGCGTGAGCATATAGAAGGCTGCACGTGACTTCCTGCGGCCTGTGGGACTTTCTGTCTGATCACGCTCACATTAGGGATGGTAAATTCTAATTACAGTGCAATTTAAAACACGGCCAATTATGTTCTGACTCAGAGCAACGCAAACACCCCGTCTCGGTGACCTTGTTTATCTCAGAATCTGATGAAAGAAGTGTTTTCTTCTGCAAACACAAAGAACAAACAACACGACTGTTTGTGCTGCTTCTCCTTCTCTCTCTCGCTTTTAAACCACAGCGTTGATGCAGAGAGCGTTAAAGTCTTCTAATGGCCATGGATCTTTTTATTTGTAGTCTTGCGAGGTCTCAGAGGAGCTGGAATTAGCGTGGGTTCACAAGGCTAGCAGAGAGGCATCTACTGGAGACCATTTGCATATAAAGGCTTTTATGCAAATGTGGCATTGCTTTGCTAATGTTTATGGACACCAGACATTGCATCACTGTGTACTACCAGACACTGTTTACTATCAGTTCTGTTGTTCTATTAAAGGCACTTGCTGACTTAATGGCCAGTCTGACCTGTTTCAGCACACGTGAATATTAGTCTCAATTAAAACGTGGCAGCGTAACATGCAACGAGCACTTCAGTTCACCTTAATGTACCGTATCAGCCTGAATCTCAAAGTGCGGCTGAGCGGAACACAGGAGAAAGTCCCCTTGGCTTGAATGCTCCATATTTGCCCAAATCAAATGATGTCGCCCCAAAAGCAGTTTAGTCAGGAGGCTCTAGTTTAACGACATCAGGTGCTTATGATTGAATGTAGATTAGACTTTGGTGACAAGCTCCACCTGTGACTGAAACATGACTCCTGAACATTACCGCGCTGACTCTGACGGACAGGAAGACGCTGGATGGGTGTCGCTCCCATGATCCTCCTGGTTACGTCAGGCCCCGTGCCGCCGACTGACCCGACTCCCCGTCCCATCAGCAACACCTGGCTTTTCCCCTGCGCACCGTTTCTGTTCAGATCCTGTTATCAGAGTAAAGACTGGTTTCTCCCATCTGTTCGTCTCGTGCTTGCGAGTCCTCTCCCTGGTTAGTGCTTCCCGATGATTGTGAGTCGGAAGCATGGGAACGCTTCTGACAAACGCTGACAAACTGATACCAAAATGGCTGAAATCCACCAGTTTAGTGTAGAGTGTCAACACTAGCTGCAGTATAATCAATGCTGCTGCTTGTGCTTCTGCAGCAGCCGTTAAACACATTTACATTGCGTACGTTCGTCTCTACACGGGACCTTTCTTTGTTGGAGGTGGAGTTTGGTGGTTAACTTACTGCTAATGCTAACACAACTTTTCCTACTGCTGCTGCTTCACATTAAAAGCAGTCAACTGCAGGCTTCATTCTTTCACAGAATAAAATTCAAGCACTTTCCTGGTACCTAAACCAATTATCTAAAATACCTACAATTTCAAGACTCTCAAAGCCTTTACCATATAGAAAATGTTACTATAAATGCCATTTCAGATATGAAGAGATGTTTGGTTGGCATTAGTGACCGTGTGGATGATGAAACACCAGATTATGTTGAAAATCACTCCACTCCTCAGCAACGTAACAGACTTCACTGTGTCCTGCTACTGTGAGTAAAACTAAACAGCATGAAATGACGAAATGTCATGATGAAAAAAAACAAGTATTGACAGGTATCTTTATTAAAACAAGGCGTTTGATTGGCTGCACTGGGAACAGGTGCACAGCTACTCCTCTGTTGTCTGCACACAGATATCTGGCACCTGAAGTATTAAAGTACATTTGCTGTTACTTTAATGTGTTATAATTATAAAGAGAAGATAAACGGTGACTAAGACCGTCCAAAGAGAAACGCTTTGGTGGACAGCCGGTTGCTTTGTGGAGTTTAAAGTGAATGCTGCTGGTCTCAGGAGAGCTCCCGATTTTCAGGGATACAATATTAAATTATGAAGCATGTGGAGCAGAATGACAGAGGAGCATAACACTGAAGTTTTTCCTTTTCACGCCCAGCAGCCCCCCTCGGAGACAGCAGCCTGGCCAGTGGCACCCAGGTCCTTTGAATTTGACACCTCTGGTCTGCAGTTTGCTTATATGTGACTTAACTTGTTAGCAAAGGCATTACACCATAAAAGCACTGACTACAGGATCACTGATTCGTTCCCATGTGGGTATATGGTTTAGGATAATAGGGAAGGAGTAAAATATATGAATGGATAGAAGCCAAGAGCTTTGGCTGGGGAGTAGTGATCAATTAAAGAAAAGGGGAGAAAGAGTGAAATAGTCCTTCTGATTGAATCTTCTCTAAGCTTTATTGGCAGCTCCGCCCAGAGAAAGCTGGGCTCACCAGCAGTCCAGAGTAGATGCTTTGCCTTTCCTGTCCAGCTGGTTTCCTTTGGTGCACAGAAAGTAGCCTGGCAAGGTCAGTCAATGACCAGCCGCATGCAAAGTCGCGCAGAGCTACTTTAAAACGATAGCAGCGGGGCTTTGGTGTGTAGTTGTATGCCAATCATCTATGGTTTCCGCCTCCTCTGTAGAGTCCTGCTGATGTCTGCACACAGTCAGCACATAGTCAGAAATATCAGGGCTCATTTTTCTGCCTTCAGAAGAAGCTATTTCCATTCCTTCTTGTAGAATATAACCCATCACTTTGAACAGGACGCCTTTGTTTGGCTTGCTCCAAGTTTTATTTCAGCATGTCCTATTGGAATAATTTCATATAATAATAATAATAATAAACTTTAGGGCGGCTGAGGCTGAGAGGATAGTGCAGTCGTCCATTAACCCCAGGGTT
>JAVQJF010087776.1:0-16150 GCA_036023855.1 Gadopsis marmoratus
AAACCAACTCTATATGTACAGACCCAACAATTCCACCATGAGCAGCACTAGGCGACAGTGGCAAGGAAACACTGCCTTTTAACAGGCAGAAACCTCAGGCAGAACCAAGAGGATAGAAAGATTTATTTTAGAGATGTGTGAATATGTTTCATGCTGCTCGGGAATGACATGATATGGTGCACCTGGCCTGCGATGTTGATGAGGGTTAAGATGGGCGGAGTGACGTGATCAGGTTTGGGTTGTGCGTTCTGTTGACCTAATGTTGAGGCGGAGTTGAATTAAAAAGTGGACCAAGTGAGACAGATGAAGTTGCCCCTTGCCCTTATTTTACCGTCGTCCTGAGATTAGTTTGAACGCTAAGAGTAACCAGCGCTACACTTGGATAGAAGGTCACTTATTTCTCAAAACGAGCCCTGTGGTCATCAATCAGAAGTGTCGAGATAGATTGTGATTAGATTGTACTTCATATTTAATTTGCAATATTGGTCAGAACAATCTCAGTTAGACGTTTTCATCGACTCGCTCAGCTCTGATTTGTTCCGTGGAATCCAGCTGTGTAACAAATCGTTTCAAAGTTTGCTTTTTTCAGATTGTTTAACCTCGATGGCATCAACATTTTAAAATGCGATCAAGTGAGGTGTGCGCCCCCCAGAGCCAGCAAAGTGTGTAGGGATTATTGAGACGCCACGTTAAATGGTTGTACAGCG
Organism: Gadopsis marmoratus; assembly: GCA_036023855.1. NCBI lineage: Eukaryota > Metazoa > Chordata > Actinopteri > Centrarchiformes > Percichthyidae > Gadopsis > Gadopsis marmoratus. The sequence goes on from JAVQJF010087776.1 coordinate 708, forward strand.
TTGATGGCTATTGATCTTCAAGATAGCTGGTACATTTCACAGAAAAACACTGCATTTGAGCCTCATAACGCAGCCCGAGAGATGAGGCGGCTCGAGTGAGTGATGATTTTCAGAGGTGCTAACTCCGTGCCGCGCTCCAAATGACTAAAAAGGCTCTGAAGTGATGTTAGCAATCACAGCTTAAGACTCGCTGAACCCTTTGATAATCAGTAGAACCCTCTCACATAAATGTCACCACGAGTGTACTGTGCTGCACACACTCACATCCTGCTGCCATTATCACTGTCCACATCACAGCTTTTTCATTTCATTTCCTTGGGGTGTCTGTCTGGGGTTTTTCTTTATTTTTTTTTTTAGATCTTTTTTTTTTTTTTGCAATCTGTAAGTTTCCCATTCAGACAATTCACTGTCGAACACCACAGTCCGACAATTTGATTCAACATTTCATCCCTTCTTACCTCTTTTGCCATTTTCAAATTAGACACTGCGTCAAATCTTTGTTTCCAGTTTTACCCTCCTCGCCTCCCGAGTCGGCTGTGGGATGAGCTTCTCAGTTTCCGACCCCCTTTTAAAGAAGTCGCACATCGGTTCAAGGTACTTTACGTTTAGGATTCCTCTTTCCAAAGCTCGACTGTCACGAATCTATCCTGACATCACTGACTGCTGCTTCATCGTGCAATCCAACTAAAACTATGTTCTATTCCTGTCCATGCTGTCCAACTACCTCGATACTCTGTCAAAAATGGGTCTGATAACTATAAATGTCTCACCCATATTGCCATGTTTGACAGTTACTTTACTGTCAGTGCACCTTTTGAAGACTGCACAATGCAATGTAAAGATTTCAGACACAGCTGACAGATGTGTGCACGTTCATCAGGCACAGGAGTGCAGAGAGAGGGAGATTTACTTGACAGCTGTATTGATTTTTTTTTTTCGTCATGTAGAATTTGGCTTGGATCTGTTTTTGGGCATCAATATATCTGATCTTTAAACCACTACAGTTTTTATCAGGCCTGTCAAACCCTCCCGTTTTTCCTGAGATTCTCCCGTATTTTTCCTTTTATCCCACCGTCTTCCTGTTTAAATATTTTCCAATGAATCTCCCGTATTTTTTAACCTTTTCTTAAAAGAATAATAATAATAACAGGCCCTCCAGTACAGCGGGTGGCAGTATGTAGAACATTAGCTGTAACATGATCCTAAGGATGACACTGAACGGGAGAGGGATGGAGACGCAGTTGTACCTGCCAAAAAAGCTAAAACTCTATGCAAGTACTTTGCCAAATGGGAGGAGACCTTCCCTTATTTAATGAAAAGCAAACTGGTGTGTGAAGGCGAGTCCATTGCACCGCCTCCCATTGACCGAACTGCGCCGTTTTTTTTTTTGTTCAGCTTTTGAAATGCGACCAAATTTTCCAGGTGCAGATTTAATGCAAACCGTTCAGCTCTGGCTGTAATTAAATCTGTTCTGCTAATGATCCAATTAAATCTGAAGAAGTTAAAGAAAGGCTATGGCACTTTAATTAAGTCATGTCAGCAGAGGGTGCAACATTGGCATAGCCTTCCCTGGCTTCACTGTTGGCTCACTGGCCAGCTCTGGATTGCTCTGGCCTCTGGTTTGAATGGCGTTCCTGTGGGTGGGGAGACCATCGGCTTCACACTTCCTCCTGCACAGCTTGAGGCCGCTTTCTTCCGTGCGCTTTCCACTAATCCTATAGAAGCTCAACGCATTAATCCGTATTTTTCCTTTGTCACCATCTTTGACACCATGAAGGCTCCGTTGTGGCTCACACTTCACCCCAAGGGAGAAGACAGACCGGGAAAAACAACACAGCGTGATATAAATGGAGCAGTAGGTCACTATAAAGCCACCGCAGGGGAATACATCTGGCAGGGTTGACCGGTGTTGGATATTGAATGTTCCTTTCCTGTTTATTATTATTTCCTCAAGACACTGACGCCAGAGGGGAGGAACTACCAATGTGGTCTTGACCTGCCTATTTGACGCATCAACTAACTGCAATTACTGAAGGCAACTAACAGGCTGTTGAATTTTGAAAGCGACTGGTGGCTTTGCACACACCGTGCAACACTTGGCTTCGTGCTGTAAAGGCCAGTTCAGACCAAAGATACGCGACAAAACGAATCTGTTTCAGAGCGTTGCAGGAAAAGTTGCAGCGGTGTGAACTGGCCCCCCTCTCAGCTCGACTCGAGATGGCTGACGGCGCCGCCTTCGACTTGTCACGTCGCCAGCGGCTGGTTTTTGAGCGCAAGGCACGTCAGCTGTTTCAACAGCCAATCGCCTCGTAGCGAAGTCAAATGGTCATCTTGACCTTCTTGTTTTTTTATGTTTTCGCTGTTTATCAATACTAGAAATGCAGTTGTGGCAAGTTACCTACTATCACTATGCTCATTCACGTGTTAAGACGCCTGATTTATTGCAGTAGTTGCAAATTTCAACTCATCTTGTTGCAAATCTTTGGTCTGAACTGGCCTTAAGTCTCATTCTAGCAACATGGCTTCATGTTTGAAAGTGTCGGCCTTGTCTGTCAAAACTGGAATAGCTCAACAACTATTGCATGAATTGCCATGACGTTTTCCACAGACATTCACTTTCAATTGTTTACTCATTTTAATTTTGCTTTTAATTTTATATTAAGGTTCTCAACATACCTCCTGCTCTTTGTCTCAGCCTCCTCTTCATCAAAACTCCCAATAATGTGCTCATAATCATCAGGTTGTTGCATTTAGTGGCACAGAAAGGGAACTTAGTCAAAATCAGACAAAATTCTCCCTAATAGGGTGTTTTTGCAGAGTGCTAGCCAATGACCTAGGGGCTGCTGGGAGGCCATGCTGTCTGAGCTGTCTTCACCGGGCCTGGATCTGCATGGCCCACGGCCCTCTGTCTCCAGTTTGGTGATGGGAATTAAGATCTGGCAGCCCCGTTTGGGTCAAGGTGGCTTCCTGCTGTCTGAGACTCTCAGGGATGCCCGGCTCGATGCCAGCCACGTCACCCCTGCCAGTTCAGCAGTACCATCTGCCCCTGCTCCGCCTTCCGCTCAGCCAGCCTCGTCAAAACAAGTCAAGATGGCAGCCCCAGGTGGCTGTGTATGACAGCTACGGCAGAGGGGATGCTGGGAGCTATCTGTGAGGTAGTGGCATTCATCCAGGCAGGCCCGGGCTGGTGTTGTACCATAAAACCACCTCAACACCTTCTCAGCTGCGAGGCTGCGACGTAGCAACCTGCTGGCTGCCCCGCCCCCCCCTGCCAGACAGGCCCCTGGTTTGGGATTTCAAGTTAGCTTCGAGTCAACTCAGAAGGCTTTCTGACTGCCTCATCTCTGCAACATGGGGGCAGCTTCAGTTTGATTTCCACGATGCATTTTGTCTGTTGCTCTGTTTGTGTTTCCTGTTCTTTAAGTATTAAGTTCTGGAGAAGCGTCAGTGGTCTCTGTCACACACTCACCCACCGGTAGCAGCGAGTCGGCCGTCTCCAGGGATTCAGTGTCAGATTATTTAAAGCATGCTTAACGTTTTGTTCAAGTGTTAAACTTTAAGGACCACAGCTGGCTTTTATGCAAATTACATTAAACACAATTGTCTGGAGTGAGAATAGACCCAACAATGTGTTATTTAATTTATTCTTCGTGTGTGCACCATTGACAGTCATTGATTTACGCAAAAGGGATTACGAGGAAGATAAATCATTTATTCTATGAGTAATTAGTCATGCACCTTAAATAAGTAATCCAAAATAAGCAATTCAGAACAACATAAATGTGGGAAGACAAACAGAAATATGTTCTATCAACAGGGTTAGAAAATATTCTTCCACAATACATGTGTTTGCTTTTATTTTCCGGCACCTGTTGACCTGTTTTTTTTTTTCTCATTCTACAGCACATATTGATGCAACGCCTCCATTACAATCTGGCACCAAACTCATATATATAAAGTACCATATAAGCTTTCTTGACGTGCACATTCATGAAGCGTCTAGGAGCTGCCACCGCTTCCCTTTAGGTTTATCGTGAGCTTGAGAGTAAGGTCTGCCTCGACCAGCTTTCTTTCTAGTGACCGTAGTTATGCTGCAGATAAGTTTATTGCTGTTTCACTGCTCAGTTTGTAGTGTCATGTCTTCTGTTCTGCATGTTGTACAGTGTCCTCTATTCCTTTTTTTTTTTTTTGGATCAGATGACGTAAAATAAGCCAAGTAGCAAATCCAAAGGGTTTGCCAAACTCGTAAAGTATCAAACGGTGCTTGTAGCTTGTGCAAGAATAAGAACGTCTTAATATATTAACACAGACTTTTAAGGTCTGAGTCAATTTAAAGTCATTACTAAGCATAAAACAGCTCAAAAGGTTCACGTAAAAATAATAAAAATAATCTTATTTGGTGGGATAGTATGACATTTTGCAGCTTTAGTCTGCACAAAACAGGGTGAGAAGTTGACAGATTCAGGTGTGAGATAAAAAAAAAAGCAAAGGTTGAACTGCTGCCCTAAATGCTGAATTTCCTCACAGGTGATGTCATCATTGTCTGCTCCTTTCATCTCACACCCCCGCCGCCTTTCACCCTTCTTTACTTCTGTCGCGCTCAGCGGGAGCGTAAGCCCTGCGCACCTGAGTCTATGTGATTAGCTCTACTTCCCGTCTTCTTTAAACCATTACTGATTACTGGGAACACGGCGGAGACGCCACTTGGCCAAAGCCACCCTGATGTGCAATGCATAGCAAGGTGATGGCGTTATTGTTGCAGGAGTGCAGTGTGATGAAAGGATAAATGGATCCTGCAGGCTAATGGAGGGAGGCGGCCCGACCTGCAGCCTACGGAGTGGAGCCAGCTGTAACCGAGCTGGGAGAAATATCTCCGGCTGGGTGGCAGAGCTGTTTTTCATGTTCTGAATGTCGGCGTGCTCATTTCTGCAGGCGAGAGCGGGAATGATTTGGATGTAACCTGCTAGGTTTGTGTTTCTGAAGCACGAGGTCCATCCACCTAAATTAATCATTGTCATTCAGCTCACAGCCTCTGTGCTTCACTCCCTCTGCAGAAATGCTGCCGGCTGTGCAGATGTTAGACATGACAGCTCGGGGTGGGCTGACAAACAGCTGCTGTTCTCTAAACCTCTGTATTTTTACTGACCACTTAGAAGGTCACAATAAATTGACTCGCTGTTGATATTAACTGCCATCTTTTCAATAATCAGTATTACTGTTTTCACACCTCTTATTTACATTTCTGTTGGTGTCAGAACAGCTGAGACTAGACTAGAATGCAAAGTTATATTTCCACCACTTTAATCTGCTCTTATTATGCTTTTATGAGCAATTCTCAGCATTATTGTCAGCAGTGGTCAAGTAATTACTTCCAATTGACTGCCTCTGGAAAATTATTCATCTTCATGCAGTTCCTTGGTGAATTTTAGAAAATGCCACTTGTTGGATTAATGTGAAGCGCCGCCTCACTTCATTTACGAAAGCTCATTTTCAGCCAGCTCTGTCAGTCAGCTTTTGTTAACAACTGGCATTTGTGTCCGTCGCTACTGCTGCCTCGCAGTGTGTGAAAATTAATTTGATCAATAAAGATGCAGGTACGAAACTCTGCCTTTGAATAAACTTCAGGGAGTGCGAGTGAAAAACCCTGTGGCTGTAACCAAAGTGGTCTACTTTAACTAATTTGTTAACAAACCTTTATTCACAGTCCACAGGAAACAAATGTATCTCTCTTTACCTAGGTCTATGTCTTTCTGACAACTATTGATATCAATATTGAAATACAAACATTTAAATATGTCATCTAAAGGTAGTTTAACCACCAACACGCATGAATTCCACTAAAGTGCAAAGCTGAGGTGGTAGATACTAAGAAGCTAGCTACCGTTTAGCACGAGATCTGGTGATAGCATTTAGCTACTGCCTTATTTAAGTATGTGGAATAGCTAACCAAATTTAATTTGATCAAAATGAATGTGGTTCAGTTGCAGGTAACAGCCAGGAATCAATCAATACATTTGTAAATGTAGCTTTAGTTTTAGCCAAGGCTTGCTGCGGCTATCGCACCAGCTTTTGTAGATTACGTTTGTTTCACAGAAATCATTTGTACGGCATAGTAACGTTTTCACGTAGTAAAGCCCGGCGTCTAAAAATCAGACGCAGGTCTTAACTCAATTGTGCCTTTTTCCGGCAGAATAGTCGTCTTTGCTTCTATGCACGGGTGACCTAACCAGAGGGAGCTGCGCGACCTCGCCCCATTCACCTCCATGTTATGTGCACGCAGCAGCCGTCGCGGTGTGTGTGTGGCAGGCCATTAAGACGACACATTATCTGAAGATGCTTAGACAGTAAATCTCCCTTCCCCGCACTCTTACCTGCATTTCCATAAATTGGCGTCGTTGTTGTGTAAGTAAGTGGGGAAAGTAGATTGTCCTTGAGTGCAGTGTTTTTGAGCTGTCAAGGAGAAACTGCTCTTCAGATTCAATTCTTTGTTCTTTTTTCCTTTTCTTTTTTTTTTTTTTTTTTCCTTTTTTAATGAAACGGGAAGGAGTGGCGGCGGTCCTCGTTTCATGCATCAGATTGTTAAAATACTTGAAGGCGCTAAGGCGTACACACTTGACACTTGTCTTCCTGGCTGTCTTGCCTCGTTGCATGTTATATGCAGTTACCAAGCTGTTTGGACATCATATAGGAAGTGCGCACTGAGCAGATGCTTTTTGCAAGACACATTTAAGCCCCCTGGCATGACTACAGCAGCAATCTAGTATAGAAAGCCGTGTGTGCCTGGAAGAAAACGAAGCTCGGAGCGTACATCTAACCCTTTGTGCGCTAAGCAGCACCTTATTTATGTTATGTCTCTTTGTCTCTCTCAGGCACAAACCGGTGTTTCGTCTCCTAGAACCGATACGACAAATTTAATTAAAAAAAAAAACCCAACAACAGTGTGTTTCAGCTCTTGCTGCAGTTGGTCTCCTGGTTTCCACAGTAACCAACACTCACGGTGTCTTGAGATGCACACCGAGAGGCTAAGCTACGCCACCGCCGTTGAGGGATGGCTTGTTTTGAAATTAATGAAAGCTTTTCCGTTACGAGAAAGTGCTAGCGGTACGCTATGTTGGCAATGTGTTACGCTGGCGTGGCGTCGCCTTCCTGATAGAAGGAGCCAAGCACAGGCGCTGCCAGTTGATGTCTTGTAGTGCGTTTAAAGCAACTACAGATGCAGTTGCTGTGTAGTGTATTGATGATCTAAACAAATCATAAAATGAACATTTATCCCCACAGGCTTTGATGTCTAATTAAAAAAAAAATAATAATAATACATCGCACATTTTTCAACCTGCTGCTGTTTATTGGTGTCTGGCTGCAGAGAGACTGTGGAATTCGCTCGCTGCTATACAACCAAAGATCAGTGCTCCCGGTTTGTACACAGCAGTGATTGAAAGTAACTAAGTAACTTCACTGCAGTGCGTTACTATATTTTCATTTTATACTTCAACTGCACTACAGTTCAGAGGGAAATATTCTACATTTTAGTCCACTACAGTTATTTGACAGCTATAGTTACTGGTTACTGTACAGACTAAGATATTACATAGAGATCACATGATCAGCGTGTAAAATATGATGCAGAGGTGCAAGTAAAGGCTGTGGACTCCTGTAACACAGTATTTTCACAGTGTGGTATCACTGCTTTTACTTAGCTAACGGACCTGAATACATCACTGGTTTGCAGTGGAAGCTGCGGTGCCTCTGTGCACTAATGTGAGTACAAATTGTGTTTTCGTTAATGTCCTACAGCAGTGAATCCACACCAAGACCACTCCCAATAACCCCGGAGGGAAAAGATGAACAAAATTAAAAAAGAATTTCCAGAACATTTCTGTCGGGGGAAGTGTGTCAGGGGTTCAGCAAGTCTGCGGTAGAACTGTGCTTTCTACATCAGTTCACCCTACAGCTTCTGACAGCGGCACAGGATTCCCCTGCTCCACATCTAGATGATAAGAGCCTTCAGTTTCTCTAAAGAGTTATGTCCATTTTGTTGCCGCTCCCGTGGCTGTTGTCTCCAGGAACAACCATGGTGGCAACGACGGAAACGAGGGCTGGGCCTGTGGCGGCTCGGTAACTGTTTTAATTAACTGAAACAATGTTTAATCCAGCAGAAGTCCAGTGGTGCCCTCTGGTCTGGCTGCCCGCTCCAAGGCAGGCAGCAGTGGATTTGGATGCAGGTCCGCCTCGTGGGAATGCCTCCATCACCTCTGTGAAACCTCTGGATTATGAGGAATCATGCTGTGGGGGGAAAAGGTGCCAAAAACACACAGTCACACAAGTCTTCAACTTCTTCCCCTTGACTACCTTCATGTCTTTCTTTTCTGGATGGTAATTATTGGAGGCCAACGTTTTTTAAACCCAATAACCTAAATTACCTGCTCAGAGTCTTGAGGTGCATGATTACCTCTGCTCGAACACAACGGTTTGTGCTTTTCCATTATGGACGCAGACGTTTTACAATGTAGCAAACAAACACGAATATGGAATGTGTTTACTATAATCATGCTCTGTTGACTCGCCTGCTGGAAAAAGCACTCAGAGAAACAAGGCCGGAAGAGAGGCTGAAAAGGCTTTCTCGCGGCCGTCGGAGGGAAAATACTCCCGGGTGTCTTTATTGGTGTTTTAATCAACTCTAACATTTTATCGATTTCGGCAAGAGGCATTTCATAAAGCAGCAGGCCAGAACAGGTTGGCAGTGTGTACCTTCAGCTGAACAAGCACCAAACTTTTCTCCGCGAGAACCCCGAGAAAACTCCACCGCAGCCCGCTGCTCCGTCTCTCCCCGCCGGTTGTCTCCGGGAACAAAGACGTGCTTTTTGCATTTGCATTTTTTTGTCTGAGGCGCTGCATATTTCATCCCTATAATTAACAAACGCAATCAGAATTACGGCTAAAAGGTTCGAGTCGACCTGTGGCAATGCTGTCAGCCCAGTGGCGATCCTGTCTCTGCTTGTCTCGTTAGATTGATGACAATTTTCATTATGTTACTCGGTGTATATTAATATCTCCCTCCCTATCTGGGAAAATAATCAGAACCAAAGCTTAAAGGCTTCGTTCTCTTGTGTCCTGGAACGTTGACTCACATCCCTCCCTTGCAATCAGCGGCGTAGACGCAAGACTGTGCACAATATTGTCTGGCATTAATTACACTGACAAACTGAAACCTCAAATGATATTGTGCGGAAATATCCCAGTTACTAATGTCTGTATACCGTGAGAGTGCTAACCTGACTTAATGGCTCAGTGAGCTCCGACGGAAGGTGTCGTGCCTTTCATGGTGGCTCATAACCCCTTTTTTCTCCTCATCTCCTTTTTCATTCATCTTACCACCCTTTGCTATCAACTAATGCAGCAATAGCACCAAACAAAAAGATTTAATGCTGTTTAGAGTTTCGATTCAGACAAACAGTGCCACAGCGCGGAGACTAATTTGTTGGTGTTATTATTACTGATAACGGGATTCATAAAAAGATACTGAAAAGGCAGGATTAAGCCCTTTATTAAAAGTAATCATTCCTTGCCATTTGCAGTTGCTGCTGGAATGAAAGTAACCGATATTACAGGCTGTTAATGATATGAGTCACCATAAGGCCTTTGTCTACAGAATAGTTATTGAATGAACGGGTGATTTGTAGTTTTTGAATGAATGGCGCTCATATATACATAAAGATGTTTGGATATTTAGCAGCGTGGCGCCAGGGATGGCGAGGTTGGTCAGTCGGTCCACCACTTTAGTTCAGAGTGAAATATCTCCAAAACTCTTGCACGGATTGGTGTGAAATTTTGCACAGACGCTATTTGTCACCAGACGGCGAAGCCTACTGACCTTGGTGATCCCCTGATGATTCGCCGAGATATTTTAGATTTTAATGACATATAAAATGTCGACAACTGCTGGATGGTTTTCTGTCCCAACATCTTTGAGATAGATTGGTGCAACATTTGGTACAGACATTAATGCTCCCCAAAGGATGACTTGACTTTTCTTTCTATCGCCATCATCAGGTCAAAATGTTACTCTGTCCAATACTTTACTTTACCATCAAGAACCAAATACAGCTGCTATCTGCTGTTAATCAGCATTTTAACATTATTGTGTGCAATTTAGTATTTAGCCTGGGGGGGGGGCGTGAACTGAGGCGATAAAGCATCCACACGAGTTGAAACTGTTTCAAACAAATTAGCATTTATTCCCGGGGCTTTGTGAACCTGCTTCACGTAGCACTGTACAGAGATGAAATTATGAAAGTGAGATCAGTCAGAGTCTGAGCTGCGACGCACCGACTCACTCTGCACACGCGGTGGCTGCAGCTGTTTCTTCAGCTGGTCCAGTGCTGTTTGCTGTTTGGGGTGAATCAACATGGACTGGCCAAACCGTCCAGAGGGCAACTTTGCCCAAATGACGGGGGAATGGAAATTTTTCTTCTTTTGTTTTTTTTTTTTGGTCTGGAGAAACACCTGCAGTTTAGCTTCCAGCAATATTCCACTGAGCTCATGCGTTTTTTTTTTGTTTTGTTTTTTTGTTTCTGCACCACTTACTTCACGCTATGTTGCACATCTTCCGTTGATGCTGCCCAGTACAAGCGTAGTACAGGCTGCTACCCGAAGCTGCTATTATCATTTTGAAAAACAGTTGGACTCATTAAAACAGCAGAGGGTTGTGTCCCTTGCTCAAGGGTACTTTGATCGTAGTTCCAGTTTCATGACACATGCAGGCGTATACCACAACCAAAGGATTTTTCTGAGATTAAAGAATCGACTGTTTCACCTCACCTACGCTTGATGCAGATTCGGGGCGAATAATAGTCTCGATTATAATGAAGCGTGGCGGCTGTTTGAAGTTTCTCCTTGGCTGTTTTGACGAAATGAATTCCACACGGAATCTTTCATCAATAACACTATACAAGTGCTGTCTCACTGAAGCACATCCATCAGTACAATGTGAGGTGCATTCGTTGTTTTCATTGATGATTCGCAGTTTGTCATCGTGGAGAATGGAGGAAAAAATAGAAGGTACTAAGAGTATTTTATTGATACTGATAATTCCCAACTGTATGGGCTTCACTGGAGGGAAAGCAGAGGAGGACGACCAGCAACTGAAGGTTCACCGACTATGACAGGTGATTGTTTTCCACCAAATGTTCTGCAGGGGCACTGCACTGTGGCTGACGCCGCACTCTTGCTTCTAGTGTAGGGACGACAGAACATGCCCTGAATGTGTAAATAGAGAGGGATATGAGAAATGACTGACTTTATTTGCTTTGCAGCATAATTTGTGCAAATGATTCTATTTCTAATAGAATATTAGGCATTAATAAATCATTACCTCATTGATTTCTGAGACATTTGCGTAATTACTGTTAACAAATGAGACAATCGCTGAGAAGCCTGTCAGTTTCCGTACCGCAATTTACATGAAGTGTCCCCAGGTTAGATTGTGCCAAAATAATCTGGATGTTCAACATAAAAGCAGAATAATTCATGGCATAAATCAGAAGAAGGACAAGCCGATCCTCTACTGTAAGGCAGATCATGATGTGATGGAACAATGGGAGGCGAGGTGGCCAGAGGCTCCCTATCGGATCAACTTTGGTGTCATTTATGGTGATTACACCACAATTAGCGCAATTAATTTGACAAAGTTCCTGAATACTGATGTTTAAATATACAGCTGACATCAGAAGAGCTAAGTGTCATTCTATAATAGACATCTATGGAGGCTACAAGTGTACGTACTAATATAATTAGTACAAAAAGCACACGCACAAGTGATTAGATTAATGTAAACACAACATGTTAGCAAGCAAACGTGTTCTTACACATCCAGCACGGACCGAGACTGAACCAAGACGGTGAAACTGTAATTCTGTGTTTCATTACAGGGAGTCATTTAATCCATTGTTGGGACATGTTTGAGACCAATTGGTAGTGTGTAATACTACGCAGAATACTCAGCCCGGTTACACTCACATGGGATGATTCTACAGGTAGTATTTAAGGCCGATGCCAATGTTCAATTCAAATTCAGGAAGTGGGAGGGCTCCGAAACCGTAAATCCTGTCTCTTTACAGCTGGCGTTCATTTTTAAATAAGTAAGTATTACTCACAATTGCATGAACTGATTGAAAAAACAATGCCTTCTAAGAGGGAAATAGATCTGCAGATAAAAACGTAGGAATGGGGATGTTGTGCATCTAATGGTGTGGATTTGGAGGGATGCTGCTGCTCGGAATGGCAAAAAACCCCCAAAACAATACATGTTAAATGTAAATGAGGTTTTGGTGAGATCTGAGTTAAAGCTCGCTGAGAAGGTGAACTAAGGAGGCTGCGATATTTCAAGTGAGCGTTTTCGGGCCTGTGACAGTGGCGTCGCTGGTGTGGTTGAATATGCACATCGTCATCCATTCAGCACTCTATCACTGTGTGCATTCAGGCAGGACACGTGCTGTAGGGGACGGTGCATTGGACCGGTGGACCATGAGATGCATAGTTACACTCGTTGGGATGAAAAGCATGAAATATGTTCTGAGCACTATCAGGCAGACACATGCAGGAGGCTGGAGTGCCATAGACTCATCTTGTAAGTAGCGTATACCTGTATTTGTCACTGCAGGCCTCGCTTTTTATTTGTGACCTTCCAGCAATGGGACAGTCTTGGGGTTGTAGTAAGTTCAACCTGCGCCAATGAGGGGGGGCCATTTATCTTGGGAACACCTTTGGTGGTAAGCGGTAGTGGCGTTGATGTTTTAGGCACTGGATCAACATAATAAATACAGAAACTGCATCGCCTTTGAGAGTGAACGCTGCTGTCGTCTTGGAGAGAGTGATTGCAGGTGAAGAGGCTGGATGAATAAAAGCCTGAATGAGAACTTAACTGCAGGCTGACTCACTGCTGTGTTGCATCAGTCCGCGATAAGAGAGAAGCAGAATATGTATTTTCATAAAACAGATCTAGATTTGATGTATTCCATGTAATAGTGCAATTACCCTTTTAAGTAATCTAAGACATTATGTTCTCTGAATTGTGCCCACTGTACTGCTAGTTTCCTGTATGAGACGGGAGATGACCTAGATCAAAGTACTTCTACCTTTATATAATTAATGCAACATTATTTCATAAACTGCACGTGGATGCTGTATAAGAGAAGCCTCCCCTCTGTAAAATGTCAGCTTTGCGGGACTGAAGAAAAACAACTTTCTTTCGACACCGACACGCGTGGTATTTTAAAGGTAGACATCATATTTGAAAAGGTGCAGCTCGCATTTCCTGCAGCTCGCAGTCATCAACGTTACTCTGCGAGTCATTTCAGGAGAAAAAGAAAACCTCTGCGTAATGCTGTTAAAACTGAGCAGGAGAGAGGACGCAATTAGCTCATGTTGCCGCGGCAAATATTAGCAGCTTCTCCTCAGCGTGACACGTGACGAGTAGATTTCACGGCGTCCGTGCTGCTGATCTGCTGCGACACCCCGCTCAGTGGCTGTCTGGTCCTCCTCTGCGTGGTCCTGAATGTCAATCTGCAGAGCTACCAGTGATGATACCAGACAGTAGCTACCAGTGATGCTGCACTAATTAGCCAACCCTCTCGAGTAGCCAAGCCCTCCCCGTGGCATCTGTGCCAAACAGAATTATTAAAGAAGGAGGGGAGGAGAGTTGCACCTCCTCTGCAGAGGAGCAAACACCCAGGTTCAGTTTAGCATTCACTCCGTCGCCCTCTGGCTGGGGAGCCAACGCTGTCATCAATATTAACACACAGCTACATCCGTCGCTGTAACGCTTATTTTTTTGACCCAACCTAATGAAAATTTCATGTGAATCCCATAATTATAAGTCCTTATTTAAATGAGCACTGTCTGAGGAGTGGGGGGGGGGGGTTTGTGGCTATGGGACTGAACAGCATGCTGACGCGGTGTCTTCTTTACAGTTTAGTCAAAGTGGTGGAGGTCTGCGTGTGTTGGGCGGGCAGCATACGTCCTTCCAGGCCTCCACATAGAGCTGCCTAGCTTTATAAACAGATTCATTTTCTACACCACTAATTTTTAAATGTAATAATCACCCCCCCCCCAACCCCTCTCTACAGCGCTTGGCCTTCTTCACCTCCTGTCTTTTGACATTCCGTCGGCTTTGATGGCTTATTTGCTGATTTGTTTATATATTTATTAATACATTTACCCCCCCCCCATCCAATTTTAGCTGACATTTCTTGTCAAGATGCAAAGGATGACCTTTGAAAACTGAACACTTCCTACCAGAGACGTGAAGGAAGTCTCACTCCCTCTCACAAAACACTCGCCTCCCTCTCCTTCACTTATCTCTGCACAATGACAAACAAAGTAAATACATTAACATTTAATCTACAGGCTTGTGTATCCGAATACGTTTGTGACTTTAGCAGACGGGGTTTGCTTTAACAAGTAGTATACTAAAGTGTGTTTTATTAGCCACATTTGGTACTGCTTCCAGCGTCTCCACAAGCATTTCATTAGAAACCGGCATGAACGTAAATCACATCGGAATCAGAATGAAGTTTGGGCTTATTTCATGTCTTGCAACTACTGCTTTGAATGTATCCGCCAGAGTGGCGTAGTTAACATGAATTCACAGGTGTTTTCATTATTCTTTGTTGTTGTCAAGCTTTAGCTTCTATTTTCACACAACTTGTATGGTACAAAACATATATGGTTGGGGCAACATGCCGAGCGCGGCAGAGTAAATTTACTCCTACATATGTAAATATACAGCATGATTAATACTTTGCGAGTTTTTGTTATTTTTTGATCATTGCTCTTGAGGGCCTTATTTAACCTGCTGTCTGGGCTCCCGCTGTGGGTCCACTGTCGAGAGACCTTCAGGGCTCCTTGAGGTGTTTTCCAGGAGTCCTGAAAGTGGCTCCAGGGGTCTCTGTGGGCTTCCAGGAGATCCCTCGCAAAATAAGGAAGGAATTTATGACTCAGTCACCAGAAGTGATGTGTTTTATAACACTACATACAACCAACAACAGACGCCTCAGGTGATGGTCTGTGGTCCGGTGGGTGTTGATTTGAAGAGCGTCCATCTCTGTGTGCCTGTTTGGACGTATATTTGCAGATCTTTATTCTTATGTGTGTCTATTTTAGGGTCTGTCACTTGACACATGTCTATTTGGAGAGCTGTGGTATAAATGTGTGTCTATTCTGGGGTGTGTGATTTGAAGCCCTGCTCTACATCACCTGATTAGCTGCTGTGTGCTCGCCCACCCTCTCTCTCGCTCTCCCTGTAATATATTCTATCAGTGTATAATACAGTCCCTTTGGGACCACTTTTCTTTGGGAGGTGAATTTCATGCAGCATCTTGCCCTGGGGGGGGGGGGGGGGGGGGGGGGGGGGGGGGGGGGGGGGGGGGGGGGGGGGGGGGGGGGGG